>CAIGQZ010004625.1:1609713-1632940 GCA_903798205.1 Danio tinwini
TACCACAGCATTCATAATGCATAGTGGGACAGACCTCTGTCAATGACAACAGCTTCAAAATCGCATGACAATTGCTTAGTTGGTTATTTTTTTTGGAAAAGAATTAAGTGCATTCATGACTGCATGTTGGTTCTGTGTAACAAATTCAATAACAGAGCAACAGATTACATAACTGAAAACCCCACATACAGGGACAAAACTGTAAGCATTTTTACAAAAGCAATACAATATGTTCAGTTGAAATACATATTTAAACAAAATGTTTCTCTTGTTGCACTGTTTGACTTTTTACACAATTTTACAGTTATTTGCTGCAAAATTGCCCAGTACAATACCAAAGACATTCTTTACAGTTCACTACTATGAACTGTAATATACACTGCATTGTGGGCTTTTTTTTTTTACTTTTACAGCAATTTACTGAATATTAGGAATTTGCAGTATTCTACTGTAATCTATGGACCCTATTATTAGCAATACGGTGCAATAAGGCCAGGATATTTTTGGCGCAATGTGTTGCTATTTTCAGACCAGCGCAACAGTAATTTTCCCGTTTTGCGGCACGTTGTTTAACTAGCAAATCAATTTGCACCACTTTGTGGGCCTATGGGTGTGCTGGTCTAGAAAGAAGGTGTGTTAAAGCTTATTGTTGGGGCGTCGCTATTTTGATGAACTGAAATAGGCGGCGCCATTGACCAACTAAAAGCTGGTCTAAAGTCCAGTGCAGATCGCGTTAGTTATGCAAGTCCAAACGCAAATATCTTTACATGTGAAAAAATTTAAGGATTAAAATGTTACAAAATTTATTATTTTCTACATAAATATAAAAACACTACCTTCATGCCTCATCTCGGGGAGGCTTTTTTCAGTTTATTCATGACAATTTACATTTGTATAATGTTTTCATTATTAGCAGTATTATTTATTATATGCATATTTCAATTAGTTTTAATAAAAATAAGTTTAGATTTGTTCACCTGTCGGGTTTTGGAAACGTATGCATCATCATATGGGGACAGTCTACATCATTAAATATGTAAGACTGTTTTCTCACTAGTGAAGCATTCAGATTTTCCATTCAGTTTTTCCACTTACTATTTCCGCCATGTAAATAGCAAATGCGCCATGACGTGACAAAACTTACTCTTAAAGGGAATGGAAGATGAGACATGGATAGGTTTATTGCGCGTTATACTCAAAACACCCGTAACTCATTAAGAGAATAAGCACAGCCCTGTTAGACCACGCGTCGGGGAGCAGAGCGTATTTTTCTGTCCCTAAAATAACAAAAATAAATTCAGATACGCCATTAATGATTTTGCGCCATGCGCTTTAGACTTTGTACCTATATTGTTAATAGACCCCATAGTAATCAAGCACTGCTTGATTACAGTAATAGAGTAAAACTGCTGTAAAAATTGTCATACTGTAAAACTAAAATGTGGTAAAGGGCATTTTACAATAAAAACGTTACGGTAAGGCTATTTTACTGTATTGCGGTAAGGCCCTGCTACACAAAACACATTTACAGGTAAGTTACTGTAAAGGGGTAGTTTATTAACAGGTTACAGGTAAGTTACCACAAAAATACAATAAAATGTAACGGTGTGACTCATCCTGCACTAGACAGATTTTTATCCAGTTAGGTGCTCTCTAGAATTAGAATGCCCCACCGCTGCTGTCATGACAACAACAGAATACTCCCATTATTAAAAGACTAAGTGCATGAACGTTTACTGACAGCATGCTTGTTTTTCATGAGCAAAATCTGTTGCCAACTAATTACATTAATAATAACCATTTATAAAAAACACAAAATAATATAGATAACAAAATGTTTAGCAGAAATACACATTGTAAAATATATAATCTTACAATCTAGATGACTCATCCTGTACCGGAAGGATTTTTATCCAATCAGGTTCTGTATTGAATGAGAAAGCCTCGTCTATAATAGTAACTGTAGCAAATGATAGTTGTTGCGGTTTATGCCTGTTATTAACATGCATTTAAATCTTAGTGTGCTTTCTCACAACACATCCCATCATGAAAACATGGAACCATGAGCATTTATATTACTACAAGAAATCAGTCTGATCAAATCCATTTTCATTTACAATGCTCAAAATGTTGTATGCACGATTTATAATCATCCACTTGAGATTGGACTAATGAAAACATTCTTCAAAAGAGAGACAGTGGCTTAAAAATATTGTACCCAACCATTGTTTAAACACAAAGTATACATCAAACCAGGATAGAAAACTACATTCATTGTGTGATTTAACTGAGCTAGTACCTAAAAATCATCATAAAATCACCAACTGAGTCCTTTTAGCCAAGGTATAAGACTAAAACCATTTTCGAATTCTACATAAACCCTCCATTATCTCCAGTCATGACTGCGACTCCCAAAATACCTTCATCTACAGGTGATCTCCTAAAATAAAATGACAATGAATAAAACATCCTCTCAGCTCACTCACATAAAAGACTTTTCTCATCTCCCTTCTAGAAAATATGTTTATATATATATATATATATATATATATATATATATATATTTAACAGAAGCCTAAAATATGGCCAATAACCAGACCATAGCCATCCACCCTTTACAGATTTGAGCTGCTATAGTAAAAGCTGTGTGGTTTATACAGTATATACACAGTATGTGCATAGAATGGAGTATATAATCATTGAATCATTTCAGCAGTCATTCAGCTTCTGCCCGGTCTTTCAAATCCATTTAAAACCATTAGTGAATCAAGAAGGAATAAATTATCTCTAACAAGAGGCTGAGATTAGCAGAGCTAATGTCATATTTCATTCAGCCTGTAAAGTGTGGTTTATGTAGGAAGATGATGACAGGACGGATATAACAAAGGCCACAGCTAAGCAAACACTGTAAAACATTGAACAGCCATTTACACATCAAGGACATATGTGATGCTATATTTTGAATTCTGGCTCTCAATCAACTCTATATTAAAGTCAAAAATGATTTTGCTGCTTGTTCAAATTACTTGATTAAAATGAGCTAAAACGACACAATTCTTGACTATCTTTGGAACAACTTAATTGTTTTATGTTCAATTCATTTACATTTGTAAAAGTTACTTAATCGATTTGTGTTGGGACAACATGCATGAATTATGTGAAACCCAGCATTTTTTACAGTGTAGAAAATACTATCACATACAAATTTATTTGCTATAAAATACGTGGAAACTATATTCTAAAAATATACTAGGGCTGCACAATATATCAAAAAACTATTGTTATGTTATTGCATGGAAGTGCTATATATTAAATACATTTTTTATGTGCCAAGCATTTGTGGGCTACTTGCAGGTTGTTTATCCAAATCTGACCAATCAGATGGGGCCTTTACTATCTTTATCCCCACCTGTAGAGTAGGGGCTGTTAGGTGAACCTAGAGCTGAAAACAAAGTAAACAAGATAGAAAAATGACAACAGCCAACAAGAATCTGAATTTTCTCTGAGGTTTTCCATCATTCATGATGTTTTCAAGTGTAAATGATTGCACCTTGACATGGTTTTTTATTTAATTAGCTTAGAAAATGATCTATAACCTGTTTATTTACTGTGATCCTAACATAAATTATTTAAAGACATTTTTAGATAAAATAGCATTTTGCAAGTTATACCAGAAGAAATATCATTATTGCAACACTTAACAACAATATTGCATATTTTTTTCAGGATCGTGCAACCTTATATATGAAGAGTTCAGATGCAAAACCCTCTAAATCCATCAGACCTCTTTTTTTTGTAAATGAGCATTTTCTAAGGCTCCTCTGATTAGGTTCAGAAGTTTCATGTTATAGATAATGAAAATGTTATTAGCTAGTTAATAAAATATTTTTATTCAATAATATCACTTTAGACAATTATTTGTTTTTTAACAAGGGAAATTTTCTTTTGCGTCAAAACCAGCTAAATCCACTTGTGCTTTTTTAGCAAAAACCTCTAAATCCACCTTTTGGGACAAGACACTGTAATTAGTGGAAAAATTACTAAAGATGCAATTAGAAATTATTTTACCAAACATAAAACACATACACAAACCACCTAAAAAATACAGAAATATGTCAAGTTGCGGTTTATTCCGCTGTTGTAACCCCTGATAAACCAGGAAGGAAAATTAATGATGAAATCTGTCAAGTAAGTGCAGTGATCAATAACATTAAAATGGACATTAATTAAATCTTAACAATCTGTTGTCAGTTCTGATATTTGGGATTTAGATTTAATGTATGTAGAGCAATGTAAACATTGTAAACTAAGCTTGAATCAAATAATGTAGTGTAAAAACAGTGTGAAACTTCAATATCTGTGCATTGTCCATTAATAAAAAAATGTAATATGAAGTAATATAAATAATGTAAAGTTTTATACATTATATTTATCTTTTAAAAACTAACTTGAAAAGGGAATAACAGTCTCCTCATAAAAGCCGGCTTATCAGCGCGCTGCTACTATGAAAACATATGATTCGATTTGCGCCTTCTGATTGGTTCTCGGGATATAGCGGCTTTTGCTGCTAAAGGCATATGGCGTTTAGAGGCTTTTGCCAACAAACTTATTTCTGAATGCGCTGATGCTGCGATTTAGATTATTTGAAGCAAAAATATTTGTTGAACATGTAATACGTGCCTAAAGCATTCACTTAATGTAATTAGCTCATTTTTGGCAGAAGTGGCGTTTATCAGCTTTTGCATCAGAATTCTTCATATATATATATATACTTATACATATATACATATACAGGGCTCGAAATTTACCTTTTTTCTTGGTAGCACCGGTGCTCCTAACTTAAAAATTTTGGCGCATGCACCTGACAAAATTTAGTTGCACCCACCAAAAATGATGAGCACAGGTAACTATAAAAACTACACGTTTTATATTAACAAAAAGTGTAAATACTGGATTGACATTCAGCACATGATCACTAATTGGATGTGCCATTATTTGTAACTTTAGATGGTTTCTAAAACTAAGTTTGTCAGTGTTGTTTTCATTCTCTCGTATCCAGACCTTTACGTTTTTGTGGCTGTAGCTCCCTGTCATCGAAACTGAGTGATTGACAGCTGATATTAACCAATCCATTCGTGTTCTGGCAGTGGGCCAATAAGTAGAGCCTGAAGGCGGGGCAAGCATTGCGGCCTTTGTTTACTGCAGCAAGTTGACATGTCAACTGTTTTAAACCATTCCTGAGTCCTGCGTTTGGTGTTTTTAGGTGCAAAAATGCTTAATGCATGAATGCCTCCTAAATCCGCGCATGTGGTGAATATATTGCTGTGAAAACTGGTCGCACGACATCAGTTTTATTCACTCGCACAATTGCTCCCAAATATATTATGAGGTCGCATAGATAAAATTTCGGGTGCATATGAGACCAAAACGGTCGCAATTTCAAGCCCTGTAATATATATATATATATTCTATTGACCTGCCCAACTTTAATATCACATTAAAAATGTACATTTCCAGACTGTTGTGACTGACAACTTAACCAGTGAATATAAACATGCCTGAGTTTACATTCGAACTTAGCCTCAGAGATTTATTTGGCATTGCAACATTTTTTGTTTTCAACTAGTTTATGTTTCTTGTTCCTCTGTGATAACACACGTGTATGCTGAAAAGCTGAAACAGACATATATTTAAGTGATTTGTGCATCAAACATGCATCTGCAAGAAGGACATGCAGAGGACTTGGCTGCTGGGTCTCATGTCCTCATTATCACAGCCAGGCACGCAGGACTTCGAGATGAGTCCCTGGATGTGCACTTTAAGTCAGGTCAATGAAAGTGAGGTAAAGTGCTCTCCACTGCCTCCAGTGGTTACAAAACAACCCCATGGGGAATAAATCCATTTAAGTCGGCTAGGTCAGTGATTCTGATTTATGACCAAGATTTTTATGTTGTGCATCATGCTGTAATTCATCACAGTAGCAACACTGTTTTTTTTTACTGCAAACTGAAAACAAATATTTAAAAAACAGTAAACTGTATTGTAGGGATGCATGACATTGGAAAAAAATGACATTGTGATATTTTGTTTTTCTGTGATATATATTGCGATATGGATATAATTTCACAAGAGGACTTGAGTAACTAGGAATTTTGATGAATATAAAATATGAATTTAAAAGAATTCAGAATTTTAGGATAGTGGATTTACAAAAACATACAAAATAAAATAAGGCACAGATGAAAACAGAACAAGGATAAAATTGAAATAAACAGTGCTTCATGGTTTACGGTGGATCTAACTTTGAAGATATGATCTTCACCACTGGGAACGGCAGTACTGGCACACATACACACACAAATACGCATACACTTACCTTAACCATGATGCATTCCCCTAGCTACTTCGGCTAGCAGATTAGAGGGTGCACATGCCCTCTTGCTAGCCCACAGACATTTACACACTTTATTCCTAACTCTGTTAACACTCCCGGACTCACATACTACATACTACATTCGGTGGAGTTGATGTTCAGAAACACAATGATCAAATGTAAATGAACACAAAATAGAATTATTGTGTAAATAATAAACAATTAATCTTATGCCTAGTTCAGAATGCATGATTTTCAAAGTAGTCGTATCACAAATGTTTTCACACTGCTTAAATATCTGGGGTAGCGCTTTGTCGCTGCTTTGTTTACACTGCAAGATTGATCGGCGACAGGGGGATTCACACTGCATGACTTTACAAAAGGAAGAATCGCCTACAACTTTGTCCAAACTACATGTCACAACCAAACATACGCGAGAAGTGACATGGAAGCAATGCGAGGTCAAGTCATATATCTTTTGTTATTAACTACACAATGAGAAAGAAGCCTTCAGTTGGGTGGAAAATCTACTTATTTTGCTCACCTGGCTTTTTTAAAATTTCAAACTTTTTTCTTTTTCGACCCAGTTGTGATATTACTCAAAGGACACATCAAACAGACACGGGTGCTCCTGCCAATCTTTCACTAGTTTTTGCTCCATTTATTGGGTCCAAATAAACTGAAAATGAAATGAAAATGAAATGAGCTTTTAACTTCTCCCCCAACCCCCGCTGGCCTGCAGATACCCATACTAGTGGATGCTGCTCTCTGATTGGCTGTAGATAATCGCCAACGTTATTTTCAGTCAGAACACATTTCATTCGGCATGACTTGAATCGCCGACATGTTGAGATATTTAGCACACTAAAAATATCTCACGGGCATCGCGATTTTCTCAGATCACGTCTTTAATAGTTCACACAGTGTGGTTGTTACTCGTGTGAACGAGCACCGATTTGCCTTTGATTTCAGGCATTTGTCTGCGATTTCTCAAAACCTGTCTGCGATTCAAAATCCGGGTCTAAAATCATGCAGTCTGAACTAGGTATTAGGTAAAGTGGCAAACTTTAGAATTTCGTCTGTTTAAATGGTTTAAATTCTCTTGAAATCTTAGTTACATGCTTTAAAAATACATTAAATTGAAAATCCTTTACATTACTAGAACCTATTAGATTAGGTCACGTTTTATTAATCCCAATGTGACATTGCAGATCCTGCGATGTGACTATAGAAGATTTGCACATATGCAATGCTAAAACTAAATTGTGCAGCCCTGTATTGTACTGACAATATATGATATTCTATCATATCATCTACTCCATTATTTTGAAAATAGCTTTGAAAAATAATTATAGTCCATCATATTTATTAAATATTGTTTACAGATATAAAACAAAGAGTTTACTAAAACTCAAGCTGACAAAGTTGCAAAAATTAAAATCACAATTTGGTGTTTTTGGTATTTCTTTGTGAATTCTCTGAAATATATTAACTTATTGACCTTAATTTTAACCTGATTGTCAACAAAATGCACATGCTGTTATATAACATGTCCTCTGATGCACATCTTCGAATATCCCCAAGAAAATAAATGGGAGTTTCTGCTGTCATATTAGAAGTTGACAAGCCAATTAATATTGCTACGTTAAACAGGTACGATATTTATTACTAGCAATTAGTCATCCACAATTCCACCTAAACAAACCTATGACCCTGTTTTGTAGCTTGCAACCCTCATTTGGCACCAACAAAGCTTCATCAATTTATTTATATATAAAAATCAAGCACTGTAATAGAAAAGGATTTGTTACAAGGCTAATTTACTGCATGAAACCACAAGATGAATCAGAGAATTATCTTTCTCCAACTAACAAATCTGTAATTGTCGGAGTAAATGGAGGGAAAAGTGTGCGAGAGTGCTGTTATTCCAAACAACCACTAGAGCTGCTCACACAAGAGCCTCTTACAGCAACTCTATATTAATTATGCTTCCAAATGCTTAAATATGAAAATGATCCACTTACTGAGCGACTAAGAAATATTATGTACAGGAGAAGAGAGAAGCACGTTTAGTGTGATTAACCACTGACATTTTATTCAACACCAAGCTAGTCTAGTCTGGTGAATGGACAATGTTTTACTACAAATCAGTCCCTTTCTCAAGTGCGCACAAACCGCAGACTGTTATTTCCACCATGTCTGCAGAAAAAAAGCATGTGGCCTGGGTTCAAAATTTCCTGACTCATGAAAAAAGTCTTTCTTTATTAAGCTAATGACCAGAGCAGTTCAGACTAACTGACATGTAACCCAACCAGCACAATGCATTTCACAGTAAGCTGGCATTTTCCACCTGTTTCTTCATTTAATAAGATTTAGCTCATGCATATTAATGAAAGAGCATCCCTAAAAGGCACATGTGTAATACCAGACTGGTCTAAACGGCAGTTTCCAACCATATGTTCGCATGCATTGTTGCACATTTGTCAGCTGCGAAGACCTATTTTTCACGATTATAATTAGCAGCCGGATCCAAGAATTCAATCTAACAGTAGCATTGGGATGTGATCTGATTAAGGGACTCTAAGAATACAATACTTCAAGAGCACAAAGGTGTACACTGCCTGACAAAAGTCTTGTCGTCAATCCAAGTTGTAAGAGCAATAAACAATAACTTGACCATTGATCAACTTGATCATTTGAAAAAGTGGAAGAAGATTCCTGTAGATTTTTCAGATGAATCATCAGCTGAACTGCATCATAATCATCACATATACTGCGGAAGACCTATTAGAACCCACATAAACCCATGATTCTCACAGAGATCAGTCAGGTTTGGTATAGAAAAAATCATGGTTTGGGGTTACATTCAGTATTGAGACAGGCGAGAGATTAACATCAACAGCCTAAGGTATCAAGACATTTGTGCTGCCCATTACATTACAAACCACAGGAGAGGGCAAATTCTTCAGCAGGATGCTCCTTCTCATACTTCAGCCTCCACATCAAAGTTCCTGAAAGCGAAGAAGGACAAGGTGCTCCAGGATTGGACAGCCCAGTCACCAACATAAACATTATTGAGCATGTCTGGGGTAAGATGAAGGATCTTGCTGAACTCTGGGAGTCCTGCAAGAATGCTTTCTTTGCCATTCCATATGACTTTATTAATAAATTATTTGAGTCATTGCAGAGATGTTTGGATGCAGTCCTCCATGCTCATGGGAGTCATACACAATATTTATTCTTCTTCCACTGCACCATGATTTTATGTTCTATACTGTACATTATTTCTGTTAAGTGACAAGACTTTTGCTTAAGCAAAGTGTCAGACCTTATTGTCCCAATTAAATAATTAAAAATCAAGGCATGATCATGTTTTATTTTGGTGATAGAAGCGTAATCTAGAGGTATTTGCCTTTCATATTAGCTACTTCTGATACCAAAAGATCAACTAGAAGTCAAGTTATTATTTGTTGTTCCTAAAACTTGAATAGGCAATAAGACTTTTGTCAGGTAGTGTACAAACCAACCTTTTATGTCAGTTTTGCACACTCTACCAAATTCAGCTTGTGTGAGGGAGATTAGTGAGCAAACATCACATTTACCCATTGAGAGCGAGCTGGGGAACTGGTCCAGCACTGCTTAAGGATATTAATGGGACTGATCCAACTAGGGGAACATTTGTTTTTTTGAGTCTCTCCATCCAGAGTTAATAGCCATAGTTGTAAACACATTTCCAGCAGATCGAACATTCAAGATATCGCAACTAATCAATGACAACAGTCACACTCCGCAGCTTTGCCATTATATCGCCAAATCAAAGATAATTGATTTAAATGTCGGCTAAGTGAATTTATCTGAACGGTAATTGACTGTAAAATGTATTTTAGAGAAGCTGACATAATAAAAATCCCCTCTTAAACAATGTGTTACTGTAGCCTCCTGCGAAACACAAGATGTCGATAGGCAGACTGTAATTTCCTTCATGCTTCACTGTGGGAAAGGTTGCAGACGCAGCAGTTATCTATAGTCCTGTTTTACACCTGGTTTCAACACAAGTGGATGACACTGAATATTGGATGTAAACAAGGTGTAAATCACTTTGAGCTGGTCCATTTTTAAGCACTTTAGGAAGTAATCCAAAATACTTTTGATTGAATTACTATCCATTAACGAATAACTACAATGTCCAAATTCAAAGAAATAAGTTATTTTAACTAGTGAGATGAAGCGTGTGTTGTATTTTCATGCTAATGACGTCTCACACACACTTTATTTCCGGTTTGGTTTCGCTGTGGCAACCCCTGATTAATAAAGGGACTAAGCCGAAAAGAAAATTAATGAATGAATGAATAAAACATGGAAACACCAAGGACAGTTTAATATGGTGTGTGCTTTTTAGACTATACAGAGCAGCAATATAACAGAAGCCTATGTATTTAGTCTTACAAAACAGCACAGCTTCTTCTCTAAGTAATCTGAAGAACAGGAAGTGGTCGACTGTGACATAATAAAAGCTCCACTGCTTTCATACCGTTTCTCTCTCTTCACTTCCACAGCTATCAGCCTTCAAGATTTGAAGCCTTTCAGCTTTTCACCCTTTGACATTCATTCAACTGACAACAACTTTTGCAGTAGACCTTCACAATTTATGGAAGTTATTGAAAAATTTATATAAAATTTTTATTCATCTGAGGTTGCCACAGTGGAATGAACCGCTAACTTATCCAGCATGTGTTTTATGCAGCTGATGCAACCCATCACTGGAAAACACCCAAATTCTCATTCACACACATACACTACGGACAATTTAGCTTACCTAATTCACCTATAGCACATGTGTTTATACTATGGGTGAGACCGGAGTACTCGGAGCAAACCCACGCGAACACGGGGAGAACATGCAAACTCCACACAGAAATGTCAACTGACCCAGCCGAGGCTCGAACCAGCGACCTTCTTGCTGTGAGGCGACAGTGCTACCCACTGTGCCACTGTGCTGGCACATATGTCGAAATATAATTTATTGTATATTGTAATTGTGTTCAATAAGGCAGCACGGTGGCTCAGTGGTTAGCACTGTCAGAAAGAAGGTCATCGGTTCGAATCCCAGCTGCGCGAGTTGGCATTACTGTGTAAAGTTTGCACGTTCTCCCTGAGTTTGCGTGGTTTTCCTCCTCAGTCAAAGACATGAAGTATAGGTGAACTGAATAAACAGACTCTAGCGTATGAGAGTGTGTGTGAATGAGAGAGTGTGTTGGTGTTTCCCAGCACTGGGGGTTCACGAGTTAGTGTACTCTCAGTGCTGGGTTGCAGCTAGAAAGATGTTGTGGCGACCCCAAATAAACCAGGAACTAAAACAAAAGTGAGTTAGTGAAGGCTTCCTACAAATAAGTGATTTAATACAAGAGTATCTTTGTGTGGCTGCCACTGACACACATTTTGAAAGACTTTTCAGCCCATCAGGCAATGTAGTTACATGTCAATACACATCTGGGAAAACCAAGGAGAGTATACATGCTGTATTTTGTTTTAAATCTGTAACAATTTTAGTACAGATGTTGAAATACTGTACAACCAAGCAATCAAGCCATGTTAATAAAGTAGTCAGACAGAAAATAAGTAACTCCACATAACACACTCATACACTACGTCCAATTTTGTTCTTCCAGTTCACCTATATATCACATGTCTTTGGACTGTAGGGGAAACCAGAGCACCCGGACGAAACCAACGCAAATGTGGGGAGAACATGCAAACTCCACACAGAAATGCAGACTGGCCCAGCTGGGACTAGAACCAGCAACCTTCTTTCTGTGAGGTGACAGTGCTAACCACTGAGCCACTAAGCCCCCTACAGTGACAGATATGTCAAAAGACCATGGGATTTTGGGTTTCTCAGCTTATGGATGCTTTAATATCACATTGTGTATAAAAACGTTGACTGTCAGGCGTGAGGACAGACTGTGGTGGTGTGAGAGTTACAGCAAGGAGAGTCAGCAAGGCATGTGAGGACAAAAGCTATATGTGTACATCTCCCTAAAGGCATGAGTGGGCCTCTGGATGTCACTTTATGGTCCTGTCTGCTCATTAACTAAAACACACTAACCCAGGCTGGCATAACAGAGAACTGCTTTCATTAGATTTGGAGAAAATCAATGAAATGGCATTAATGGCATATACAGATACATTTATGACCATGCTTTTAGACGAGATGATTAACAGAAATTCAATAACGTGATGGCTGGAAGTCTGTTTTTAAGGGAAAAAAAGGATACCTGGAGAAATTCAAAAATATATAATGACATTAAGAGTGGCCATGAGAAAGAAAAATCTTTTATAATGAGGAAAAAATGTATAACACAAGTACTCTTTCTATTTGCTTTGTTTTCATATATTTTTTACAGCTTTGTGCTGTTGATAGGGTAAGTGTTGATGCAGAAAATGTTTATGTTTTCTTTTATGTTTTAATATTACCAGGAATTAAATAATGCATATCACATAAATGCCACGTAAGTTGCTAAAAATATGATTAAAATTGTATAAATGTAACCATAAAATGTAAAAATTGTCCAAGTTTAAATAAAATTAAATTTACTTTCCAACAAATGCTTAAAACTGTCCAGAAAAAATATTAGTAGTATTATTAAAAATCTATTTAAAATAAAATAAAAAAATTGCATTATTTAGGCAGAAATTATTATGATTAATTAGCAAAAATTGAATTAAAGCAGAAATAAATTGAAATATAAGATATTAGATGAAATGCTGCCTTGTTTAAATTGAACTACCAATATTACTAAACCAAAAAAACTGGTGAGTAAAATCACTACAAATATTTAAATGAATAATAATAATAATAATAATAATAATAATAATAATAATAATAATAATAAATCTAAATAAAAAATAACAGCACTTATCAGGGCTGTGTGTAAATATCTAACTGCAATTTTATTGACAGATATTGCGATTTTGATTTGATTTGCAATTTAATTTTATAGTCAAGCTTCAGTTCAGTAATCTGTATTGTAGCTTCTTACTACTAAAATGCAGTGAGCGTATAGTTAAACAAGGAACTTAAAAGATTTTAACTTACTTAAACATTTATTCAAATTTGTTTTTAAATTTTGAGAAATTAAACACTCATTTTACTCTAGAGCAAACAGTAAACACACATAAAATGACATCACCTTTCTGTAATCAAGTTGAACTCAAACTAGGGATATAGTGTACCTTATTATACAAACAAAAAAATAATAATTATAGAAATACAGAACACTCAGCAAACTAACATGGCTGAAACAACTCTGAAATTGTACTTTGCTGTTGCTTTCTACTAGATTGAGTGTCACTGACAAAACTTTCAGTTGACTTTTTAGCAAGACACCCCTCATGTAGCCACCTGTGGTGCTTTTTTAGGTGCGGTTTTCCTCATGCTGTGGCGACAATTCTTACAAATTACCTGTTTTTGTTCGGTGTCTGTGACTTTGAAACAAAAATAATCCCATATTACCGATGTCCTGTTTTCTTTGATATTAATTCGTCTATTAATGCTACTGAAGCGGCAAAGTCATCATCCCACTCGTCCGCACAATTGCGATTTCGATTAGCTTTATGGCACAGCCCTAGCACTTATCATTAATTAAATTTTTATATTAAAAAAAGCATGGCTAAATATTCATAATACCAATAACATCCAATTACAAAACAGGCATCATTGACACATTCCAGTGTTACCTCTAGGATTTTTTCCAGCTGTGGAGGCAGGCCTTTTACACAGATCTACCAACTACCTAAGCCAAATGTCGTGAGTGCAGTATTACATTTCAAGATCGCATTTATGTAATACGAGCATCCAAATCTCTCTGCTTGTGCACCGATTTTCTCTGTTTTGTTGTGCACAAAACTTCTTGCACACCCTCAAATATACGCTGTGTGTTGTTTAGTGCGTTTATGTAATGAGTATGTCTACAACATTTATTAGATTTGCTAGGAATATTTATGAATGTCTCCAATAGACCTACAGAGCGGCATTAATGTGTCCTGAAGTAAAGTGAAATGGCTATAAACTCCAGCAAGATAAAGTCATTGACAGAAATACAGAGCCATAGACCTTTATCTCATTCAGTCATTCATTTTCTTTTCGGCATAGTCCCTTTATTAATCTGGGATCGCCACAGTGGAATGAACCGCCAACTTATCCAACATATGTTTTACGCAGCCTATGCTCTTCAAGCTGCAACCCATCACTGGGAAATATCAATACACACTCATTCACACACATACACTATGGTCAATTTTAGCTTACCCAATTCACCTATACTGGGGCACCCGGAGGAAACCCATACGAACACGGAGAGAACATGCAAACTCCACACAGAATTGCCAACTGCCAACAAACCAGTGACCTTCATGCTGTGAGCCAACAACGCTACCCACTGCGCCACGGCGTCGTCCAGACCTTTATCTATAAAGTATAATGATGGGAACTGTGTTCATCTTAACTGAAAGCAATGTCGTGTTTACTAGCCTCACGCATCACGCACCTGTAAGTCAGTCAGCATGTCACCTTAAAGGGTTAAACAAATAAAGCACAGCACTACTACTGATTACAGAAAAGTTCACTTTGTTATAATTCACTTACCTTTTAATACGTTTTGGTGTAATAATTACCCACTATTAAAAAAACAACAACGACTGAATGTTTTGAATGAAGCTGTAATGTAGCTGTGGCGAGATGTATTTTGGTGTGGCGCCCCGCCATGGAAAAATAAATGTAGCGGAAACCATGCATTCATATAGTAAAGACCAGGAATAAACTTACTTTTATGGGAGCAGAGCTGAATTGAATTTTCCGTTTTTGTGGAATATCCTCCTTTTCCTCCTCTGGAAGACCAGAAATCTCTGTAATCTCCGATCCTGGGTCATAGGAAAGGTCATCATCATATGGGTCATCCTCTGGTTCAGTGCAGCTCTCGCCCCAGCCCTGGTAGCAAGCATCTCCATCGGCATTAAAAACAATTCTCTCATTGCCACAGTATTCCTCATTGGTTTCTTCAGTTTGATCCTCTGTAATCCGACTAGACTCCTCTTTCACATGACTGTCCGTGTCCTCATGGACTTTGGTACCCTCAAGCGAAAGTCCTGCAGCGTCATTGACTTCAGCCGGAGTCGAAGAACCATTCACCGCCTTAGTTGAGTTAACCTCATCCTTAAGTTTCAGTTCACTGGATTCTTCAATCATCTCCTGACTCTTCTTCTCATCAGTTTTTGCCTCCGATAGAGGACTAGGACTGAGAAGATCTTCCGAAGATGAAGAAACCGGAAGATTGTGCTTGCTGCCCACTCGCGTCCTGTAAAAACCACGTGACGGAGACTGTCGTGCACTGGTGTCATCCTCACTGGCCTCCCCGTGTTTCTGTAAGCCATCAGGAGAGTACAAACCTCGTCCACTTCCATGGCTTCTTCTGAAGGTAGCGCCGGAGCCCTGCTGGTCTATATTTTCAAACACAGCGCTGAGTTGGCTCACAGTGGGAGATGAAGCTTCCGTCCTGGAGCAAAGACTATCCAAAGAGTCTGTGCTACCTCTGTTTGAACGCGCTCCCCTCCAGTCATCCAGATGCTCATGAGAACCTCTTTTATCCCGACCATAAGAGTACACTGGTGACTGTGAGGCATCTCTGGAGCTCTGCTCGAAAAGTTTCCTTGTTTCTGAGAACTTAGAGTTGTGATGGCCACCGGATGTCCGCTCTCCAGTGCCTTGCTGGAACTTGACCACCGAGCCATCTGTTCTGTTGATGAAGTTTGTCGGCTTGTTGAGTTTCTGTGGGGAAGTCTCGTCCCTGGCTTGCCGGTTTGACCCGGTGCTATCCGTCCCCATTTGCATGAACATGTTTTTGATGCGACTGACGTGGGCTCCGTATTGACGCCCACGAGGCTGCCGGACCCCCTCGGGGTCTTTGTGTTTGTGGTCTCCATCCTGTCTCGGTTGGTCGAATGCCTTCTTTAGCGCCTGGAACTCGGCCCGGTAGGCGTTTCGGTGCGGGGATGCGCTCCTCAGGGTGTTCCTCTCTGCCGAGGCCTCCGTCTTCATCATCTTAGCCTCGACAATGGAGGTCTTCTCAAAGATACAGTAACATTCCTTCAGGCTGTTTCTCCTTGGGCACAATTACATTTTGTTGGGGATTGCTGAAAACATTTGAACAGAAAGGTTATGAGTGGCTTGTTTGTTTACAGATTGTACAATCATTATTTACTTTTGTTAAGTTGACAAACTAGGGCTGGGCCAATAAACAGTATCATATTGTATCGCAATAAAATCTACGTTAATTACGATGATAAGCTCTGGACATTTTTACTAGATATTGATTCTAAGTGCCAATCACACACCAGAAATATGCAACAACTGCAATCTATAATTGTGTTGATATTAGAGATTCACCAGAGATTTTTGGCCGCTGAAAATTATTGGCCGAAAATAGGTCATACCCAGTATTGTTCACGCTTGTTTCACTTTCCCACCAACAGTTCACCTTCCCACCAGTAGTATCTACCATTCGTCATGGTTGGGATACTCTTATATCGAAATATAATATATATAGTTATCGTTCAATATAGAAAAAAATTGTCAAGGTTGCATTTTTGCCATATCGCCCAGCTCTAATATAGACGCTACTGTTGGGTCTAAAGAATTAAGATAAAATGTAATACAGCTTCAGTTTTTTTCCACATGTTAGAATGTGTCCTGTTAAATTTCCTTTTTATGAGAAAAAATAATGACCATCTTACATTTTTACCATGATTTAAAGAAGACATAATCTAAAAATATCATTCAGTGTGACAATAGTTTATAATATATACCAAACAAGAATACTGAGTTTAGAACAAGAATCATTTAATGACATTTTAAAAGATTTTTGAAGTAAACAATGTTTCATTTTTACAAAATATATCTGTTATGCTGAATGTGATGGAACATTATTTCAATCATATTTTATTTTCACATACACTTTACTGTCATTTAATATGTTTACTATGTATATAAATTTGCTCAAAGATTAGATGTGGACATCTTGTCGTAATAAACAATGACCATTTAACATATTGGGGTCTGAAGGGCCAATGTACTGCAGAGTTTATCTTCTATCAACTTCTCTCAAGACAACTATAGTATAGTAAGGTTCTAGCAAAGCCAATTGAAGGCAATCCTGCAACCATTAGCCTAAAAAGTATAATGGCTAATGTTAACGCTGCTTCTATGGCATTACACAGGGAAAGAGAGCATTATGTGGTTGGCTAAAAGATGATTCACGAGTCTAACTGAAGTTGGAGATAAACTTTGCAGGACATCGACCCTCCAGGACGGAGTATGACCCCTCCTAGCAGGCACACAATGTCATAAGATGTTAATATTAGGTTATATTTAAGTCATGACATCAAGTGACCAAAATTCAATGTCTAGCTACCGTCTAAGGACAACTTTATTTTGATGTCCAATAAATATGTCAAATGATGTTGATATTTGGTTCAAGACAAGGCATAAAGGGATAGTTCACCCAAAATTTAACCAAGTTTTTTATAATTAAATTTTTCTTTAAACACAAAGTGAAGTTTATTTATAAACTAATTTCAAGAGGATCACATGCTTATGATTGCTTGCAGCTGGTCCCGCATTATTCAATTTATGATTCAACAATCATACGATTGCTAAGCCACTATAAATACTCTAAGTTCTATATAACAGCCATCTTCATTTGAAGAATCCCCCTTTCCACCCCTACTCCTCCTTTCCTAGATGGGTGGCACGGTGGCCCAGTGGTTAGCACTGTTGCCTCACAGCAAGAATGCCACTGGTTCTAGTCCTTACCAAGCCAGCCGACGTTTGTGTGCTGAGTTACATGTTCTCCACGTGCTCCACATGTGGGTTTCCCCCGGGTTCCCCGGTTTCCTCCCACTGTCCAATAACATGCAACTTAAGTTAACAGATTAATACAAATTGGCACCATAGACATGCTCCTAGTAAGTAGTTATCGCTTAAGAGCAATCAATATCTGTTCATTAGCTACTAAAGCAGTTGAGTTCTCGAGATCTACCTGAGCTCAAACTCCCCTTGCAAACGGGAGGGAGCTCCAGGCTCGAGGATCTTATGAGCTCAGGGCTCTCTCCCGGGACAGCAAACATAGTAAGAAACCCTGGCTCCTTATAGTGGGTTAGGAATCGTCTGATTGGTTGGTCATACATGGTTAATGCATGACCAGCCATGTTCAATCATAATCACGTGATCCTCTCGAAATTAGTTTATAAATAAACCTCACTTATAATCAATCATCAGCTAAGTGTGAACTTTGAAAGAAGGTATTTTGAAGGATTTGGAAAACCATTGACTTCAACTGTAGGAAAACACATCAGGGAAATCAATCAATTTCCAACATTTATCAAAGTATATTATTTTGTGTTCAACAGAAGAGAGAAAGTCAAATAGGTTTGTAACAAGTTGAGGATGAGTAATTTATTATAAGGTGAACTATCTCCTTTAAAATTCACACTGAGAACATCAGGATGTTGTTAAATGGAAACTCAGACACTCAACTTATTTGGTTAATACAGGCTTATTTACACATGCAAGCTTGCACTGCATAGGCTATGCTATTTATTTGATCTGTTTATAACAAAACATAACATTTTTCCACCTCTGCTCAAATACATACATTAAAAACATGTCAAACTTAAATTTGAACAGGCTTATAGGATCACTTCCCCTTAAATATGTGTTACAGTATCCTAATGAACAGCAGCAGGGCAGATGAAAACAACACACCCCTAAAGCAACTCCGCACACCAGTTTGTAAACACAACACCTGAAAAAGGGATGGAGGATGCTGGAAGATGCCTTTGCATTATCTCCAGGAGTCCACCGTCCTGGTTCTCCAGCATTTATGCGCGATCATCACTTTGCCACAAGGGCCGACGGAGCACTCAATTTCAGCGCGATGTTGTTGATGCACCGATGTTTTCGACGCAGATCTCGATATGACTCACTGATTAGATTTGTCTTCCATCACCCGTCGTGAAGACCGCAGACAGCAGCTGCATTACAGACTACCGGAATGCCTTTAAAATCAACCCTGCATCTCAGAAATTAATATTTAATTTCGATAATAACAGCAGAGGAAGACAGATGAGCCCAAACGCAAGGGCAAAATACATCAGCGCGCGCGACCTGCATAATGCAAAACAGTTGCTATTGGTTAGATAACGGTCCATATTTAAACCTCACAGCACGGGTGACGTGAATAAACGTGAAAAAATAACGGTAAACGTGTAACTATTCGTGTCTATACATCGCCTGCATCACTGACAGCTCCATCCTACAAACCCAGCATCCATAAACACTCCAAAATGCACACTTACTTCATACTTCATTCAGAACAGTGTATCTAGCCAAAGCTAGTAAAACGTCGCACACAAACATAAAGCAGAAGTGACACAAGTATTGCTTAAACTCGCATGTTGTTGCTCCAAAACAAGAGTCACTTACCTACGCCTTCTTCTTGTTGTTGTAATATAACTGTATGTTATATTCGATATAAATATATCCTCGCTTTAAATCGTTTACTAAAGGGGAATTACATTGAGCGGCATTTTAATTCAGCTCCGCTACTGGCATCAGGCTGCCATGCAGGACTTTACCAGACAATTGACACAATATGACATACAAGCCGGGCTTTACGCACACACATACACACGCGCACACACACATACAAACGCGCGCAGCGAGACAACGCCATTGCAGGCGAGGGGTGATTCCGCCATAGCCTTAGTAGGGGGCGTTGATACATATTAAAATACTGAGTCAGATTATGACTTTAAACGAGTCATTTCCGTATTTCCACATATTTTATCCGCAGCTAGTAAGGTTACTCTACTCTATGCTGTTTTCGTGAACGCGTCGCTAATGTGACAGGTGTTTAACCTTATTTTTTGCGAATGGTTCGGTCCAGTAATCTGTATAGAGGGGGAACGAGCGAACTGCAGTCTGGCAGAGGGAGAGAAAGTAATTAAAATCGCAGAATAATAACTACAGTGGTTTTGTTGGAGTCATACAAGGCCACGTGGTTACATGAAAGATCACTCGATGTAATCTGTAATGTGATCAGCGGATCAATTACCCAACAATTAAACTCTTAATTCTTTTCTGTATTGTACAATGTCAGAAAAAAGCATATGTTGCACAATTTTACACACATTTACAGTCAGGCCATGGCCAGCCTGGTGAAATGGGAGGTTATTTTTATCTATTTGATCATGAGATTTAAATACTGTTTTTATTTACATTTTAAGCACTAGCAGGATTAGCTTGTTGGATGGTCATAATCCCACTTTTTGATGTACTAAAAATACGATTTAGAATAAAGAAATATGAAGAAAAAATTCTAAACATTTTTTATATCATTTGGAAAATGTTTTATTAAAATCTCTAGCCTATTGTGTCATGTATAGGCAAATAACAAACTGAGCAGCACATTAAACATTCCTCAGTCAGAATTCGGCCATTTGAATGTTGAACAATTAAAACCTAATAATTTTTTTGCCTCTTGTAAAAAAAATACATTTGAAAATTCATGGATAACAACAATAGCCAAAATAGTATAAAAATTAACTTTTTTTATTAGGTTCATCTTAGGTCAGACAATAAAATATGCATATAATATTGATACATATAGATATACACACTGATACAATTCACCAAACAAGAAATTATCAGGAAAACAAAATTATACAGTAAATAAGTATAAAAATAAAAGGTAAAATACCACATATATACACAAAGATATACAAACATAAGATAACATTAAAATAAGAATAATAAAAACAAACAAACAAAAGAAAAAATAAATAAAAAAATTTAATACTATACAAAAAAAGAAAGGGGAAAAAGGCAATTAAGATATACAGTCAGAATTATTAGGCCCCTCCCCCCCTCCAGTTTCTGTTTAACGGAGAGAAGATTTTTTCAACACATTTCTAAACATAATAGTTTTAATAACTCGTTTCTAATCACAGATTTATTTTATCTTTGCCATGATGACAGTAAATAATATTTTACTAGATATTCTTCAAGACACTTCTATACAGTTTAAAGTGACATTTAAAAGCTTAATTAGGTAAACTAGGCAGGTTAGGGTAATTAGGCAAGTTATTGTATAAGATGGTTTGTTTTGTAAACAATTGAAAAAATATAGCTTAAAGGGGCTAATAATATTGAACTTAAAATGGTCTTTAAAAAAAATGTTTTTATTCTAGCCGAAATAAAACAAATAAAACTTTCTCCAGAAGAAAAAATATTATCAGACATACTGTGAAAATTTCCTTGCTCTGTTAAACATAATTTGGGAAATATTTAAAAGAGAAAAAAGATTCAAAGGGGGGCTAATAAGTCTGACTACAAGTGTAGGTGTTTCCTTAAAAAATTGAGAAAAGTATTAAAATTTACTTTAAGATAAGCTGCTTTTGGTGCTTCATCCTTTTTTATTGGTGATTGTTTTTCTTTCAAGAATAAGGTCCAAGATTTTGAATAAAAGTTCCTTATGAAATGTTTTCTCTATTTAACAACAATACAGTAAGTCAGTAGTGAAAGATAACTTCACTTCAGATTCTGCTTGGTCTTTTATTGGATATTTTCACAATTTATGACAGCTTAGCAGTCAAAATAGGACAAATGACCAAATGAATGAGACAAATTCTGGACCTCTGTCAGTGGGGGGTGGGTCTTTCGAACCACCCAAACCCCGCCTGGCTACAGGCCTGACAGTATATTTAGTAGCCTAAATCTGAATGGTGATGTAAGTTTGTTTGACTCTGGCTATTTAATTAAACACTTATTTAAAGCTTTATAAAACACTTTGCATTAATTTATATAGTCAATATATTTAGAAAAAAAAACATGACTGTGTTTTCTGTTTTTATTATAGTAAAGAAAATCTAAATTACATTTTTTTTAAGTGTAACTAATAATATTAATGTGATCTCTTTAATAAGCCTCCATACTGTATATGACTTAAAGCTGCAAATAAAGAGAATGAGATATTATGTTTATTGTTTAATGTTCATTTAGAGTAATGTATACTGCATTCTAGACCCAAATAGATTAAGTTAACTTCTTGATTGGTTCATTAAGCTAATGTTGCATAAATCCCAGTGCTATTTATTTGGTTTTGTGCCTTCATCCAAAAGACTGCCTTGGGAATTCAATGAAACCACTAAATTATATAGCTGATTGCACAATAGGCAACGGAAATATTGTGTTACATCCTCATGTTTTCCCCCCCTTAAAATACTATTTATTACATAACACATGATCCCCTTGTATTCCTGTCAGCAGTCATCTGAAGATGTTGCTATAGCAACCTAAAATCTTGATGGCACAATATGCAGCCTAGTAGCACTTTTGTTCATAACACACAAAATGTGATACAGACCCAACAGAAGGTTTGTATCACTCGTGGTTCTCACTATACAGACTGTCCAGTTGTGTGCCATTGTGCACAGTGCAAAAGGCCGTGGCCATCTGTGCTCAGCCTCTCCACGGGGGGTTGAATACATTTTAATAGACCTTATCTCATTGTCATCTTTAGAGCTTATGGGGCATGATGGATGGGGGAGGGAGGAGCCTCCTGCGCTTTATCCTGACAGAGGGGTTGAATTTGTGCCTTACAATTCGAGATTTATATAGGACCTATATGATATTATATTTAAATGCTGAAACAAAAAAAGTGTGGTCATGGAATTTATATAATATAATATAATATAATATAATATAATATAATATAATATAATATAATATAATATAATATA
>CAIGQZ010004625.1:1634649-1657515 GCA_903798205.1 Danio tinwini
AGATAGACAGATAGACAGATAGATAGATAGATAGATAGATAGATAGATAGACAGACTGTCATTAAAATAGTGCTTATATTACAGTATATTACTTATATTTTCTCAGTGGCTTTGGTGCTTTTTTATATAAATACTGATATAATTAAGTAATAATAGGACTAAATCTATCAAATAAGTTTCTTAAATTTACAGAATAGGAAAGCCAGTCGAATAGCCTATTATGTAAACTGTAGCCTATATTTAATATCTTATAATCTATTCAAAACATTTAAATCTTACATCATTACATCGGATTTAAAAAATCATTTTAAAACGTAAAAATGAGACAGACGTATATATTAGCTACATATGTTTTCCATTCCCCCCCCCCCCCCCCCCCGTAAGTAGCCGGTGATTTTTTTGTTCCAGCATCTGCGCCAGATGTTCCAGCCAACCAGCGGCCATGATCATCGGGTTCTGTGAGTGGGAGGAATCCGAGCAGCGGCGGAGGATAATGATGCTTATGGCTGTCACATCCAGAGGACCACCAGACACCTCAAACCTGTGATGTTAAAATCCACTGCGGCAACTGAACGATGGCCTTGTCTAGCGTTTTCGTGGGGCTCATAGTGGGTACGTATATAGACCTGAGACGACGACACGGGGAGAAATACTCGCTCTTTTCCGCTGCAGTGATTGCTAGCCTAATGGCTAACGGGATAGCGTTTGTGCTCATTACATCATGGATAAACCGACTGGGAGTTAATCGTTAATTCAACGCGGAGATACGGTGAATCGACTGTATTAACGTTACATGTTGTTGACGTTAATAATAATTACACAAGAAGTATTTTATAACCTTACATGCCGTCTGCCATCGTAAAATGTAGCTAAATCAAAACAACATAGTTATAACGTTACACACTTGATTCTTTTCCATCAACAACGAGAATTTCGTGTAATAATAAGACGCCCTTTTTTCTCAGTAAGTTGTTTTCTCATGTTGTTCCCTCTGTTTGTCCTATTTGTACGTTTTAAAGTGGTAATTGTTCGTTCTGTCAGTGGCACAAACGGCCAAACCCGGGCTTTAATCGACTCCAAACAGAGATCTGTGTTTTACAGTGGCGGTGAGTGATTGGAAATACTGGCGGTGTCTCAAAAACTAGTGAGCTGCCTTTCCTGTAGTAGTGATTCATTTCACTGATTTGGACCTTTTAAAATCCTTTCATTGATTTATCCAGTGGGATTTCTGCAGGTTATGCTACATGATTAAAAAGGTATTTCAACAAAAAAAAAATTAAAATTGTTATTAGTTTACTTACCCCCAGGCCTCCTATGTGGCTTTTTCTCTTTAGTAAAACATTAAAGGTGACTTTTTTTAGCCAAAATAGTTGGTGATAAAATGAAAATGAACAGCTCCCAGTACTTTGAGAGCCAAAAAAACGTCAGGCAAAACGTCATCGTGTTCAGGTTTAATACCATTTGGGCTGTGGATTACAGGTGATAATGCTGTGAATACTGTTCACTTTCTTGCACAGACCAATTACTTCATTTCATTTCAATGATTTATTCTCAGGAGACATGGTTATTATTTTGGTAACACTTTAGTTTAAGTACCAATTCTCACTACTAACTAATGGCTTATTACCTGCCTATTATTAAGATATTGGCTGTTTATTAGTACTTATAAAGTACAAATTCTGCGTAATCCTATTCTACATTCGTAATCCTATTAAATATCTAAACCTACTATACCTAATTACGATTATTAAGCAGAAAATTTAGTTATTTGAGCTAAAAGACATAGTTAATAATACAGTGCTTAGCATAATTGAGTACACCCCATTTTGAAAATGAATATTTTTATCCATTTCTCAGTGAATATAGGCAAAGTATTTTGGTCCATTTAAACAAAACAGACTTTTTAAACAGATATATTTATTACCATAATATTTTAGTCTCCAAACACATTTAGCAATTGAAAGATAATATGAATAGCTTCCTATTAAACATAAATTTAAAAGATAGATTAGTGAGTTTATGTGTTGAGCACTGTATGGTATTAGCAAGAATTGTTGACCTTAATTTTCTTTTGCCAGTATATTTTGACTCATAAAACTGCCTGTAGCCATTAACTTGCATTTTATGAATCACCAAGGATGACGTTTTCTGCTTAAATGGCCCGAGGGTGATTAAATAAATAGCAGTTTTTCATTTTTGGGTGAACTATCATTTTTAAAGATTACTTCAGTACAGCAAGTCATTCACAAACATTGCATTTAACACAACAAAAAGTTTCACATGCATGCAATGCTGACCAGGTAGGCAACTCACTAGGTTTTTCAGACGAAGCTGATGTGTTTGAAGTGATCATAACATATGCACAGCGTTTTCCTGTGCAAAGCTTTTTGGGCTTAACACCTGCAAACCTGCTGAATCGCCACCCTGTATAATTCACCTTCCTCTTGACTGTTTTGAAGTAGAACTAGAAGAACTACTCCATTAACAAAACCACTCTTTTGTATATTATAACATGCTGTAGCTCAAAGATGCAATGGCTAATATATAACAGTTTTATTTACATATTGTTTGATGTGCATAATATATTTATAATTTCCCGTGCAGCAGTATGACTGGATTTCTATTTAAATCATAATATTCACTGTTTAAATTATATATAATAAATGAAAATCGGTATTACCTGATAAACGGCCAGCTTGAGAAAAGCATTCTCTCGCTTTTCCTTGACTGTGTTCCCGGCTACAGCTTAGTCATGACAAGCTGACCCAGTTTTGTGCACAACTCTGATCTCCAGGCGCAGTACTTTGAACAGTTTGACGTCTTCGCGATCATGCAATTAGACTGCACTGCTTTGCAACGAGTTGTGAAGTGCATAAATTCCCCTTGACCGGAAAAAATAAGTCAACACAGAGCTGATTCGACAGTTCAGTAGGACATCCCTGACTGTGTCACGGAAAAGGGAGGGAGTGAAAGAGAAAGTCTCTTTTCTTAGTTGCCACATGATGAATTTCTTCATTTGGGCCCACACAAGGTCATGCCATAAAAATCATAAACCAGGATTAGTCATTTCAACTGCAGAGCCTGCATGTGTGTGTTCATTCTGCGCATTAATTGGTGTCACAAAGTTTGGCATTAACCATTAATGGGTGATCTATTAGAATATAATGCATCACCTTCAGTTTGCCTTGAGTTCACTAGTACTCACATAGTCTCTGGGATGTGGATTTGTTGCTCCCAGGTTTATATGGGCTGTGGTCGCCCACAGGGTGACAGAATAAACCATCTGGCACTCTAATTATACAAGGCATGCATCTGTGGCCCCCATACGTACAAAACCACAGCCATCAACATCACAGAAACAGATCAATACCCCACCATGGATGAAACCATTAGTAGTGACACAGCTGTTCAGCACAGGCCCGTTATACTGAATGTTTAGCATGAATAGTAAATGTTTGTCATGCGAGGATTTCCCTAGACATTAAATTGGATATTTGTATAATCGTACAGCCATGTTGGACCAAAACATTTGTCTGGCTGCAAATACATCATTAGCTATGTTTCCATCTACCTATTTTTATGCACATTTTGGATTATAGCAAACCAAAAAACTTGTTGGAAACACTAAGATGTGCATACATCTCTGAAAATTAGAAATTTGATGTAACTTATGTAGGAAAAAAAAAAAAAAAGGGCATAAGCTACAATGGAAAAGCAGACACATTAAATAAGTCGTGGTTTTGTTATAAGAGATCATGTGATGATAAAAATAGGTGCGATGGACAGCATTAATGGACAAACTAGCAGGGGTGTGTTTCCGAAAACCATTGTTAGCCAACTAAGGTCACAAGTCCCATTGTTACAAACATTGTTCATTGATTTGGGGTTTCCCAAATCCGTCATTGCAATGAACATTTGCAAACTGCTTCACAAACTTGTATACTTGCGTCGCAAACTTCTAGAGCTGTAGTTAGAAGCATAGTTCCTATTCCTTTCAAACGTTTCAACATTTAAACTTGAAATGATAAAAAAGTTTGTGCACTACTTGAATTTTTTTTGTCTCACATCTTGGACTGAACAATATACTGACACAACTCTGATAAATATTATAATAACCTGTAATAATCATAAACCTATAAAAGGTCAACCAGGTGTATACGATGCCTATTAAAGCCTTAAAGTCATCTCTCTTAGGTGTAATTTGCTTTGAAAGTATTTTTTACACTTCAGTTTTAGCGATCTTCATATTTCCTTCGTAGCGCACTTTGAAATTATTTATGCCAATTTGAACACAGCCATGGCTCATGATGAAAGCTATAGGTGAACTTTTATATAAAAGCGGAATTTACGTCTCCAAAGCTTGTGAAAACAAAAATATATAGCATACATTAAGGATTTTAATTTATAGGTTATTTATTAAGAAATGTATCTGTACTGTAGGCCTATATGACATGGGCCTGTTGGTAAGAACATTTCTGCAGTGGATTGAATGTCAAATTGTACTTAAAAAATTTTAAAGAATAAAATTCATTCATTTTCTTTTCGGCTTAGTCCCTTTATTAATCCAGGGTCACCACAGCAGAATCAAACGCCAACTTATCCAACATATGTTTTACGCTGCGGATGCCTTCCAGCTGCAACCCATCTCTGGGAAACATCCATAGACTTTCATTCACAGTCATACACTAAGGACAATTTAGCTTACCCAATTCACCTGTACCGCATGTGTTTGGACTGTGGGGGAAACCGGAGCACCCGGAGGAAACCCACGTGAACGCAGGGAGAACATGCAAGCTCCACACAGAAACGCCAACTGACCCAGCCGAGGCTCGAACCAGCGACTTTCTTGCTGTGAGGCGACAGCACTACCTACTGCGCCACTGCGTCGCCCAAAAGAATAAAATAAATAAATAAATAAACAATATCCTACTTAATAATAAAAATAATAATAATTGTTATTATACGTGGTTCAAATGATGGATCTGTGACAAAGCAACTACGGTTTTGGGAAACACTCATCACTAAATTGTTTTTTCCTAAACAATGCATTGTACTATGATAGTTCAGCCGAGAATTACGTCGTTGTTTGGGAAATGCACCCCAGGTCAACCGCATTGTAAAACATCTGAAATGTTGTTGTGGTCATTTTAAAATGCCTTAATCATTTCAGTATTATTATATTATTATCATCTCCAGTCTTGAGCTTCTGCACTCGATTTTTGCCTTTAAACGCCACCAGGCTTTCATTGCCCTAAATTACATACCCCAAGGGTATGAATAATTTCAGGCTTGACTGTACATATTCTAAGTATCTTAATATTTTTCAGAATTTTAAGCACAGTCTCTAGCAATGTTTCTCAACCACATTCCTGCAGGACCACCAATACTGCATGTTTTTGTTTGTCACACCCAACACAGGCTCATTGTGAAAACGTACTCCCGTATACATTTATGGAGAGCGCAAATTATGTAGCCAGAGCTACGTATAGCTGCATTTCGTCTTTAAAAGGAACGCTACAGGGCGGTAAGATGCCGCCGACAGCTTCTGTTTTTCTGTTACCGGTTTGCCCAGTAGCTCGCTGCGTATGTCGGTGGACTTGAGACACAGAGATGAGTTGACTGCGATGATGGGGTTCGAGTTAAGCAAAGAATGATTCCAGAAAGCAGCTAAGACAAAAACAAAGGGCAAAAAATAAATTAATCAAGTAAATAACAGGGTGAAAAGGTGGTAAGATCTGAAAACATGGTAAAAAAACAGGCAAGGGCTTTTCTTTTTCTGGATTTCTTTTGAAAACACTATTGGTTGGGTTTAGGGATGGGGTGATCGGGAAAATCAGTCCTTTTAAAAACACTATCGGTTGGGTTCAGGGAAGGAGGAGGGTGGGTCAGTCAATCGGTCAGTCAGTCAGTCTACAGTGGCCTCAGGTGGATTTAGTTTATTTATTTATTTATTTTATTCTTTTGTTTATTTATTTATTTATTTTATACTTTTGGGCGACGCAGTGGCGCAGTAGGTAGTGCTGTCACCTCACAGCAAGAAAGTCGCTGGTTCGAGCCTCGGCTGGGTCAGTTGGCGTTTCTGTGTGGAGCTTGCATGTTCTCCCTGCGTTCGCGTGGGTTTCCTCCGAATGGCACTTGCGAATGAAATTTGAGATCTGAAAAAGTGTACACAGCGGCCTCTGGTGGATTCACGAAAACAAATACTGCAAACAAATGTACCTCCTGGGACATATTTAGTGATCTCCAGATAAGTATATAAGGGTATCATACCTGCCAACACTCCCGTCTCCCGTTTTTCAGACTCATCTTCCGTAGTGTATCGTCTCCCGGAAAACTCCTGGAATTTGATTTGTTTGTTGATGTTTTAAAAGATTACTTTATCTTTACATGCTCGTACTTATGTCAGCTCTCTTGTGTAATCCATTTCTGTGTTTCATCTGAACTTCCAGATGTGCTCACTCTCAATTTATACCATTACTGTCAGCTTAAAGGGCTAGTTCACCCAAAATGAACATTCTGTCATTATTTACTCACCCTTTACTGCTTTCATATCATTTTGAGGTTTTTTTGTTCTACACAAAAATAGATATATTGAAAAATTTTGTAACCACTGACTTCCATAGTATTTATTTTTCCTACTAAGAAAGTCACAGGTTTCCAGGTTTTTGAAAATATATTCAGTTGAAGTCAAAATGATTAGCCCTCCTGTGAATTCTATATTCTTTTTTAAATAATATTTTTCTTCTGGAAAAAAGTCTTATTTGTTTTATTTCGGCTAAAATAAAAGCAGTTTTTTATTTTAAGGTCAATATTAATAGCCCACTATTTTTTTTGATTGTCTACAGGGGTGGTCTCCGACCTTTTTTTTATCACCGTGGACCAATTTTTCCTTGTAGTCTGTGAGGTACATAGATTGCTGGGTGATCATCAACTGTTTTCTTTCAGAGGATGACAAGCTGCTCTTTGGATAAACTTAAAAAGCATTGCAGTGTTTGGATGTTCTGCGTTTGTCTGACATATTTAGTCTACTGAAATCACTAAGTTCTTGTCACGTGACTTGCGGTGCATTCATGGCATTCTGAAAGGAGCTAGATATGCGCACGCAAGTTGTGTGACTTCATTGGAAATAATGAACTTACACGCAGAAAACACGCACTATGTGAACAACATCGCCGTCATTTGCAATCTCCAACAGTTGATCTTCTTGCACAGACATGCTGGATTCACCTGATTTGTTGACTAATGGGATCCATTCCTTAGCAGTTTGTGGGTCCTTCAATAGGCCCTTTCCTCATTGCAAAGAAACTTTCCAAAGAAGTTCTTAATCATTTTGCTAGCTTGCGGGCTACATTTGGCGCTCAGGTGATTGAGATGTAACCAAGAGAATGTGGTTCTTTTTTCAAAATAAAAGATTGTTCAAAAAAACATAATAAATAAAATGGAAATAATGAATGATTTCTTGTGCAGTCTGGTACCAATTGACCTACGGACTGGTATCGCCAGGGTTGAGGACCACTGGTTTACAGAACAAACCACTGTTATACAATGACTTGTCTAAATACCCTAACTTGCCTAGTTAATGATATTAACCAAGTTTAAATGTCACTTTAAACTGAGTTTTAGTATCTTGTATAAAAATATCTAGTAAAATATTATGTACTGTCATCATGGCAAAGATAAAAGAAATCAGTTATTAGAAATTAGTTATTAAACTAATATGTTAGAAATTTGTAAAAAAATATCGGGGGGGGGGGGGTGGATATACAGGGGGGCTAATAATTTAGGAGGGCTAGTAATTCTGACTTCAACTGTATATATGGAACAAGATAATACATGAAGACAGAAGTACATGAAAGTACATGATGGCAGAATTTTCATATTTGGTGAACTATTTCTTTAATATGTTTGAGCGATTCACAGCCCCCATGTGAGCACACACTGTGTCTCAGGGAGCTGTTTTGTATCTGAAAGTGTAAAGAGATCTGGCATTTGTGTAGTGCATCTCTGCAGTAGATTTCTCCCATTGCAGCACACTCTCCTGTGGAGATTAAAAAAAATAACAATCTCTCCTGTATCTATTATAAACTGCTGAAGAAGAAGAAAACACACAACATCTTCCGCCTATAAATAATGCTTGAATGGTGTGTATGTGTTGCACCGGAGAAAGGGGTTTGATGTGCAGAGAACAGGATAGTGTGTGTGTGAGATGCATTGAGCGTGCAGTGTTTCGAGATTGTGACTCACTATACTACCGTCCACCAGCCTATGAGTGGCCCAAGACACATTCTCCCACTCGCTCACATAACACATTCTCACACACTCCCACACTGAGGATATTTAGACGAAAGAAGCACACCCATGTTATATAAATGCATTAAAAATAAATACAAGTTCAACTGGACAGAGTATTGGAAATAGACAGAAGAATGCAAAGGTATGCTGTAAGATTTTGTCCACACAACACCGTTTTCAAGTAAAATCTCAAACTTTTATACATTTTCATAGTATTTTAGAGGACTTAAAATATGTCATTCACTCTAATGACTGTCATTAAAATACTAAAAATTACTATAAATACTATAACTATGATTACTGAATGACTATTGTCATTCACTCAAAAATGGACTTTTGCTGCTTGTTCAAACTACTTATTTAAAATGAGCTGAAACAACACAATTATTGAGCTTTTTGGGACAACTTAATTGTTTTATGTTCAATGAACTTACTTTTTAGAAACAATTTAGTTAAATTAATTGATTTGTGTTGAGACAACATGAAGTAATTGTGTGAAACCTAGCATTTTGTACAGTGTTTGTTAAGATTTTTGAGTCTTAACTTTATGAGTCATTTTAACTTAAAGGGCACCTATTTTACTCTGTTTACAAGATGTAAGATAAGTCTTTGGTGTCTCCAGAATGTGTCTGTAAAGTATCAGCTCAAAATACTTATCAGATAATTTATTATATTCTCCAGAATATGCCAGTTTTGGTGTCTGAGGACAGTGTAGCTGTTTTTGTAACCTTTGGGTTTAAATGCAAGTGAGCTGCTTCTGCCCGCCCACCATTCCCACGTGAAGCTGAAATACAGCTCATTAGTCAAAAATACCAAGCAAGTTTATTTCATGTATTTGTGGTGGAGTTTATTCAAGCCTTTTTGAAATGATGAGTCCACACAAATATTGTTTTAGTACACAGCCACATGTTAGTGTTTACGATTTTACTCTTTACTACCAACATGCTCTGTTAAAAACGTTTTAAACTTATAAAACTTAAACAAATCACAGAGAGTTGGAACAGATATTTTAATCCCAGTTTATTTGCAAAAAACTTTCTGTGGACATGTGTATACATGTTATTATACAAACATGGCACCTGTCAATTAATTTGGTCGGCGAGGCCTCAAAATCACTGGCAGTTAGGTCCTATTTTGACGTCAAAAAAAAGAAAAAGGGACTTGTCAGCTTTATATTACTCCAATATGACAGTGGACACACTATACCTACACAAAGTTTTTTCTAAACAGCTTGCAAAAGTTTATTTTTATCATAAGTGCCCCTTAATGTACATAAAACTGACTTAAAACAGCTTGCACAACTTAAAAACATGATTAACACTTCCTGATAGTATCATTTTTTAGAGTTTTCACAAATTTGTTTAGTGTAACATTTTTTTTATTACAATTAGCATTTATTATCTCTTGTAATTATATCTGGCAGGATTTTTATAAATAAATAAGTTGTTTGTACACTGAGTGTCATTGTAGCCTTAATTATTTTCTGCACAGAAATTGTAGTAAGGGAATTTTTACATACATTGCTCTAAATAACTCTTTTGTCTTTTTTCCCGTCCGCTCTAGTGGTCACCATCCTCTCTAAGTCGCACGCGGACCGCAACGTTTATCCTTCTGCCGGAGTGCTTTTCGTACATGTGCTTGAGAGGGAATACTTTAAAGGAGAGTTCCCACCATATCCAAAAGCAGGTATATTTTCTTCCTGCTTAATAATATGCTTATACAGTATTACAGCATTATTACTAGTCTATAAATCACTAAATGGCCTAGGACCTCAATACAATACAGATATGCTCACTGAATATAAACCTAACAGGTCACTCAGATATTTAGGATCAAGTAAATTAGAAATACCAAGAGTTCATTCAAAGCAGGGTAAATCCAGGGTGGTTAAAAAAGCGTATACTTGTACATCATTTGATTGTGTAAATTGCAGATGTAAAAATAATAAATATATTGCTAAAATATTTAATAGTAGCTTTATGACAGTATAATTGGCAATAAAGCTCAGCCGGTCATGTCTTATTGCTGAAGTAAAGACTTATTTTTTTGTTTCAGGTGATACAAGTAATGACCCCATCACATTTAACACTAACCTCAGAGGTTTTCCAGACAGGCCTGGATGGCTGCGATACATTCAGAGAACGTCACATAGTGATGGAGTCCTGTACGGCTCACCGACAGCTGATCATGTGGGCAAACCAACCATCATTGAGGTGTGTTATTGTGTATAAACACTTTATTGTGTTACATCTGACCTCACATACTCTACATTTATGAAGTTAAGGGTAAGTAGTTAGGTGTTCTTAAAAATTTAGTTAGTTAATTAGGGGTTCTTGAAAACATTATGCCATTATTGAAATATGTCATTCTATATGCAAAAGGAAAATGTTTAATCTTCAGGACATATCCTTAAAATATTTGTATCAAATTTGAGAGATTTTTGTCACTCCATTAAACGTCAGGTCACCCAAAACTTGAATGTTTATAAAAAATTAAATCCACATGGCTTGAGCAGATTAATTGGGGTCTCCTCAAGGGCTTTACTCACATGTAAACATAATCAGCTTACAATATTCATTCATATGTTTATATTTTAGTTAAGAAGTTTGTTTTGCACTCAAGAAGAGGTTCATTCATATCATGCAGAAAATGTGTTAAGCAGGTCAAACTGAGCTTGATTGATTGATTGATTGATTGATTGACTAGTTGACTGGTTGGTTGGTTAGTTGCTTTGTTGGTTGGTTGGTTGATTGATTGATTGATTAATTGATAGATTAATTGATTAGTTGGTAATTTGGTTGATTGATTGACTGGTTGGTTGGTTGGTTGGTTGATTGACTGGTTGGTTGGTTGATTGACTGGTTGGTTGATTGGTTGGTTAGTTGGTTGGTTGGTTAGTTGGTTGGTTGATTGATTGATTGATTGAATGACCGGTTGAATGACTGGTTGATTGGTTGGTTGATTGATTGATTGAATGACCGGTTGAATGACTGGTTGATTGATTGATTGATTGATTGATTGACTGGTTGGTTAATTGATTGATTAATTGATTTAGAACAAATGATTAAAGAGTTATCATTTTGGGTGAATAGACTTTAAGATTTCATAAATTAATATTTTTGTTTATGTTCTGAAGATAATTAAAAGTTTTATAGGTTTTGAACAAACAATTTGTGATGTTCATTTTGTGGTGAATCACTTAGGAAATATTACCAACCCCATACTTTTGAGTGAGTCTTTAGCAAAACATTTGCGCAGATTCAAAATCATCAAGTTTTAAATCTATCTTTTTGTTGCTAGAAAAATAGAAGGTAACAGTCAGGGCAAAGTTGAATTTGCATGCATGAGAATGCTTAGCTTCTCTTTGTGTATTGTTCAGGCTTTAGATTCATGTAAGGATTTGGCTTCATTATTCTTCTTTACCCCTGAGAAAGTGTATGTGTTTGCATCTGGTTCTGACATTCTCTGCATGGTATGAATGTAAAGCTGCCCTGAGCTGGGCTTAAACTTTCCCTCTTGCGTGTTGCAGATTACGGCGTATAATAAACGCACTTTTGAAACTGCCAGGCACAACTTGGTCATAAACATCATGTCTACAGAAGGTGAGAGTTTTGCTTTAACAAATCGTATTATAACATGCAGCTATATGCTCAAAGAAACACTCTGTTGTTTGACTGCAAATCTTAATCCAAAAGTGTGGAAAGCATGCATTTGTGATATTTCACGTTCATTAATCTACCAGCCAGACTTGGGAATTAATTAAGTAACACTGTTGGAAAAGCTGACAGATTATAGTATGCTTGTTCAAACTACTTATTTAAAATGAGCTGAAACAACACAGTTCTGGAGATTTTTTGGGGGAAACTTTTACATTTGTTAAGTTAACTTAATTGATTTTTGTTGCGACAACATAAATGAATAATGTGAAATACCTTCAGTCTTTTAAAGTGGGATTCAGCATATTCACCAAGACAAATTGTACACAAATATTTGTTGTCTCAATTACAGGATGATCTGCTTTGCGTTTGCATTAGATGTCCTGAAATCTGTGTTTAGCTTTAATCCGTGCTACTATTTGAGTACAGATGTGACCTTTCTGCCGCAGTCCACCATCTGCCATCTCATCCATAAAGAGACACTTTAAAATGACTGCCAACATATTACCCAACTGCTGTGTAACCTAGTTTGGGTTACTTCTAATTCATGTGTTTGCTCTCTGGCAGAGTTCCCTCTGCCATATCAGGCTGAGTTCTTCATCAAGAACATGAATGTTGAGGAGATGTTGGCCAGCGAGGTGCTGGGAGATTTTCTGGGTGCTGTCAAGAACGTGTGGCAACCGGAGAGACTCAATGCCATCAACATCACTTCAGCGCTGGACCGGGGTGGACGAGTACCATTACCCATCAATGACCTGAAAGAGGGGTGAGACCTAAATATAGACTGACATTTATTTAGAGTCCTCATGAACTGGAAGCTGTGAACCGGCAGTTTCTAGAGAAATGGAATATTAAATAAGAAAACAGTGGCCATGGCATGTTTTTTTCTGCTAAGAGCTGATTGGATGTAGTACAGTAGGTGTTTCATTCAGAAAGATTTGGGAAATATATTTGGGGAGAGTTATTAAAACCTAATCGACACCTCCTCCTTATCATTTCTGTTTGTTGTCATTACACTGACAGGTGGAGGGACGTGGTTAAGTATGTTAGCTGAAAAGTGCAAATGTTGCAAGTGCATTTACAAATTTCAATTAAAGATTACAAGGGCAGACCTTTTTTATGACATGCACAGATGATTGTTCACCACAACTAGCAATGTCAGCTAGCAAAATCAATATGGCTAGTTTTGATTTCATGTGTACTTTAAAAGTCGCTAGTGGTGTGCAAGTGTATTTTCTACAATAATATTATATATGCTGTTTTAAAGTTGACAAGAAACGGAAGTTAATAATGAGCTTTTTTCCGCTATTGAGACGTACATCTACTTTAAATGGTTCTGAATTTAAGAAAAAATGCAGGCCAGTGCATGATTTCTTTCTTTGGGAACTGATTGGATTGTTGAAAGACAGTGTTGCTAAAAAAGGAAGGAAGATTGATGAATGAATGAGAGCAGAGCAGAAACAAGACATCCTGATAGCCCTGCCCTAAATAAATTCCATGTGATTAGGAAGTATAAAGTCATTTCGAGGGATTTATGAGGACAAGTGAATTTTTACAAAATAACAAAGTGAACTGACACATAGTTTAAAACAAGAACTACTATGCACATAAAAATAAGAAAAGTAAATTTTGATATCATAGCAACTTTAACAATATGTGAGATGTAAAAAACAAACAAAACAAATCTTGATCAGTGACTGCTTTTGAAGCCTACTAGAATGCTGTCAAAGATAATATGAGAAGATAAAGTAAAGATAAAGATGCAGTTTAGTAATATCATAATAGCATACTGTAACTATTGTATTCTCCTATCTATCTAGAAATGCACCAAAGCAACTGAGAAAAACTGTAACTGTGACTTGATTTAGGAACTGAACAATTAGCAATATTATTTTGACTAATCTAGGAGAACATCATGTCTCAGAAGGCAGAAGAGCAGTGCATTTTGGGATGTGCTGATTTTTACGTAACGGCAGAGGCTTCTCTTCAGCGTTCACATTTCTTTAGAGGAATTCCCTCATGCGTTGGCATAAGTTGTTCATCAAATATTCATGCCCCCTTTCAGGAGATAAAATCTTCCAGATGAAGGCGTTTTAGAAGGGCTCAGTCAGAGCAGAAAACACATTCATCACTCCTGACAGAATGTCTACTGTATATATTATCTGTCGAGTGCTATTGTTGTAAAAACCCATTGCTATCATATTTGATCATTTGATATGCAAATTAACTTTTCTCACAATTTGCTTTGTGCCTTCTGTTATCTGACTCATAATTTAAAAATTTTATTAAGTAAAAAGCCTGAGTAAACGTTTTAAATGTTATTTTACAAATATTTAAATTTATGTGGCACGGTGGCTCAGTAGTTAGCACTGTCACCTCACAGCAAGAAGGTCGCTGGTTCGAGTCCTGACTGGGCCAGTTGGCATTTATGTGTGGAGTTTCCATGTTCTTGTGCATAAATACTATCCTCTGTTAATCTTGTTGTCAGTGTGTATGTGATGGTAGGAGCAGACGTGCAGTTCTCATCGTGTCTTCGGGAGGTTGAGACGCCGCAGAACCAGCTGAGATGCAGTCAGGAGATGGAGCCCGTCATCAGCTGCGATAAGAAGTTCAGAGCGCAGTTTAACATCGACTGGTGCAAGATCTCTCTGGTGAGCGGCAGATTTAAAGCTGCGGTCTGTGTCGTGTGGTGAGACTGTTTGTCCATCAGGTCAACGGATGGTTGTGTACAAACAAATATTGCTTATTCTTTTAGAGGACATTTTATATGTGTACAAGACTAGTTTTGTTTTATTTTATTATTTTTTATTTATTTTTATTTATTTTTGTAATTTTTTTATTTTATTTTATAGAATTAAATTTTTATTGAATTTTAATTATAATTTTTTTATTTTCTTTTATTTTCTTTATTTTTATTTATTTATTTTTATTATTTAATTTTTATAAAAAACATTTTATTTTATTTATTTTTATTTCTAATTTTTTATAATTTTTATATTTTTTATTTATTTATATTTATTTATTTTTTATTTATGTTTATTTATTTTATAAATTAATTTTTTATTTTATTTTATTATTTTTTTTGTGTAAGGCAAAATTAGCTATATACACAGCAAAAGTAACGTTAAAGACAGAATAGTAAAATGTATATATTTAACATTTAATGGAAAATTAAATAACTAGACAATCTTTGGTCACACTTTATTTTGATGGTCCGTTTGTTGAATTTAAGTTACATTGCATCTACATGCCAACAAATTCTTATTAGATTATAAGTAGACTGTTAGGTTGGGGTTAGGGTTGGAGTTAGGGTTAGTATAAGTTGACATGTACTTGCAAAGTTTCTTATAGTCAGTTAAATGTCTGTTGAAGGAGCAGATATTAAGCAGACAGTCTACTAATGCTCAAAAGGACCATCAAAATAAAGTGTTACCCAACCTTTAACAACCTTCAATCTTTCAAGTTTCATCTCAAATGAAATGCTATACACTATGCACTTATACACTCAACAGTGTAGTGTAATGTGGTCCCAAATAGAGCAATAATCATTTCCCAGGCAACGTTTAACAGTTGCCAAATTAGGGAAATAAATGACCAAACTACCAACAAGCACCTACTGTATCATGAGTATTAAACCATACAACCGTATTGACCATCGGGAGGCAGCATAACAACTGACGTATATAAAATAAATAAAGAATTCAAACATCAGCAACGGATAGCTCGTTTTGTAAACCACATTATATCAATTATTGCTAAGTATGCTAAAGCTCAGTTTGTCTTTCCTGTTGAAGGTGGACATCACTAAGGTTGTTCCTGTGCACAGTAACCGTCTAGACCCGGGCACTGGTGTGCTGCCCGACATTGGCGAGTACAACCCACCCTCCGAGTCTCTGAAAAGCAGAGATTATTTCGCCGACTTCCTGATCACCCTGGCGGTGCCCTCAGCTGTTGCCACGGTGCTCTTCATCATCCTGGGATACTCCATGTGCTGCCGGCGGGAAGGGGTGTAAGTTCACTGTGCTAAACTTTTGGTCAAAGTGAACACACACACACACATAAAAGCAAGCACAAAACTGCTCTTTTTTACTTGATTCTTGTATTTATTGGGTATTTAAAGGGGTCCTGTTATGCTTTTTGCATTTGACTTTCTTTAGTGTGTAATGTTGCTGTTTCAGCATCTACAAAGTTACTAGAAAGCGATTTACTCTCTATATTAGCTATTTCTGATTCTGTCAAACTTCTTTGTAGTCCTGAATTTTCTTTTTGGGAATGTGCATGTCACAGTATGCTGATTTTAAAAGATTAGGTTGCATTAGTAAACATACTGTAGGCTCATTCTGAAAATGTAGCCCTTTATACATTTCTGGACGGCTTTCTCACTGTTATCAGTTTGTCCAGTGTCTCGCCGCATACATCGGCAAACTTGAGACACAGAGAGGAGTTGACCACGATGATAGGGTTCGAGTCTGGTAAAGAACTGTTCAAAAAAGCTGATAAGAAAAAAACAGAAGTTATAAAATGAAATAAACTAGTAAATAACAGGGTGAGAATGTGGTCAAAATCAAGCAAGGGCTTTTCTTTTTCTGGATTGCTTTTTAAAACTGTCGGTTGGGTTTAAGGAAGGGGGTGGGCGGGTCAATCTGTGCTTTTGAAAACACTGATTGATTGGGTTTAGGGAAGGAGTAGAGTGGGTCAGTCAATCAGTCAGTCAGTCAGTCGACAGCAGCCTCTGGTGGATTTACGCGAGAACAGCAGTCGTAAATGGCATTCGCGAGAGAAATTTGAGATCTCAAAAAGCGTACATAGCAACCTTTGGTGGATTTGCGAAAACCAAAACTGCAAAAAAATGTAGCTCCTGGAACGTATTTGGCGCTCTCCAGTAATGTATATAGGGGTACATTTTCAGAATAAGCCTGGTTTGGCATTAGTGGTCGGACTGCTCAATATATCACAAAATTATTGTCATCGTGATAATAGTATTTGCAATATACAGCGTTCATACGGTCATGGAAAACCTTTAAAAGTTTTCAAAGTTTTGGAAAAACAGAAAAACCCTCAATGTTTTGTAAAAGTCATGGAAATTAATTTAACAAATATCTGTATATTTGAATATAGGTTAGTTGTCTTTACTTTCTTTTCCGTCCTCGGCAAAAACATGCTCTCACATTATTAGTGCTGTGTAGTCAGTATCAAAATCAATTTTACATAGATATAAAATAAATTTAAACTAAATGTTGCGTGAGCGGCATGGTGGCTCAGTGGTTAGCACTGTCGCCTCACAGCAAGAAGGTCGCTGGTTCGAGTCTTGGCTGGGCCAGTTAGCATTACCGTGTGGAGTATACATGTTCTCCCCATGTTGGTGTGGGTTTTTTCTGGGTGTTCGGGTTTCCTCCACAGTTCAAAGACATGTGTTATAGGTGAATTGAATAAACTAAAGTGGCCGTAGTGTATGAGTGTGTGTGTGAATGTGGGAGTGTATCTGTGTTTCCCAGTAGTCAGTTGCAGGTGGAAGGGCATCCGCTGCGTAAAACATATGCTGGAATAGTTGCCGACCCTTGTGGCGACCCCTGATAAATGCCGAAGAAAAACGAATGAATGAGATTGTTGCATGTTTTTATGATATGTTGTAATAAATATGAACATGCATAGTTTTTCTTATTATTTACCACATATACGTAGACTTTACATGAAACATTAGGTCAAAAAAATTTACTTGAAAGTCCTAAAAAAAGTCCTGGAATTTTAGTAGTAAAAATGTGCATGAGCCATAGTAAATAAAAAAAATAAAGGTAATTTATCACACATATCTACGATACTTATATTCATATTCATTATCTTTCAGTAACCTAAGGGAAAAAGTAATAGAAGAAAAGAAAGAACAAAGACACTGATACTGTATACACTCACCAGCCACAATATTAGGTACACCTGTCCAACTGCTCATTAACGCAAATTTCCAATCAGCCAATCACATGGCAGCAACTCAGTGAATTTAGACATGTAGACATGGTCAAGATGATCTGCTGCAGTTCAAACCGAGCATCAGAATGGAGAAGAAAGGTGACTTAAGTGACTTTGAACGTGGCATGCTTGTTGGTGCCAGATGGGCTGATCTGAGTATTTCAGAAACTGCTGATCTACTGATATTTTCACGCACAACCATCTCTAGAGTTTACAGAGAATAGTCCAAAAAAGAGAAAATATCCAGTGATTGGCAGTTCTGTGGGTGCAAATGCCTTGTTGATGCCAGAGGTCAAATGAAAATGGCCAGACTGGTTCAAGCTGATAGAAAGGCAACAGTAACTCACTCGTTACAACTGAGGTATGCAGAAGAGCATCTCTGAACGCACAACACGTCCAACCTTGAGGCGGATGGGCTCGGCAGTAGAAGACCACACCGGGTGCCTCTCCTGTGAGCTAAAAACAGGAAACTGAGTCTACAACTGACACAGGCTCACCAAAATTGGACACTAGAAGATTGGAAAAACGTTGCCTGGTCTGACAAGTCTCGATTTCTGCTGCGAAATTCGGATGGTAGGGTCAGAATTTGGCATCAACAACATGAAAGCATGAATCCATCCTGCCTTGTATCAACGGTTAAGACAAAGGGGGGTCCAACCCGATACTTGTATGGTGTACCTAATAAAGTGGCCGGTGAGTGTATTTTAAGATCAGTCAGTGCAGTTCTGGATTCGGTTTAAACCATGTATGTGAAACTGGGAGCAAGAGTTTAAACTGACTGAGTAACTGGGGCACAAGCTGTAAAGGCTCCACCCTTTTTTAGAAAAGGAGGCGGGCAGCAACAGCTCATTTGCATTTAAAGAGACACAAACACAAAAAACATTGAAAAAAGTAGCACCTAATGCTTGATATAATAAATAATTAATGTAATATTTTAAGCTGAAATTGAGACATATTGTTAAAAGGGAATAATAGGACCCACTTAATGATCAATATTTAAATTATAGCTACATTTTAGACCTTAATAAACAGGAATGGCATCTTATGAACAATTAAACGAGGTCTCTTAGTTAAGATCTAAATTATATTAAGCATCTTGATTTCTAAAACAGTCACATCCCTGCCAAAAAGCAGCTTACCATCAAGCATCAGGTTTTTTTTTGTTTTACACTATTTATTATCATTAACCGAAACACATTCAGTCCAAAGGTTCCATCTGCTGTGTTTAGAGCCATTCCGACAGATGTTTCCTCTCCATGATCAGCCAATCCCAGTGTGTTTCCCCCAATGAATGTCACTCGCCATCAGATCCCGAAGGAGACCCTGCATCAACATCCGCATCCCCTCCATCTCAACTCGCTCTCCATCGGCTTCTGTGTGGTTGTCTTTTAACTATTAATATTAGAATTTAATTCAGTCATTTTGTTTTGTTTCTAGGGAAAAAAGAAACATGCAAACACCAGAGTAAGTGTTTCCCTTCTCCTGTGGTCTTGACTTTTCTTTCTCCTGTTTTTCCCTTTATTTTGGATAGGTCTTGTTTTTTTGTTTTCTTTTTATTTTGTCCCTGTGTTTCGTTATCTCCATCATGGTGACATTCATTTCCATTTCATCCATCCCATCGCCTTCTATGTCCCCATGATGTCATCAATGGGCAGCTGCTTCAGTGACAGAGATAAATGTCAGCTTGAATATAATTCTAAATAATTCAGATAATCCAAAAGACAAAATATTCATCAAAACATGAGAAAATGTGGAGAATTGATATGATCCTTCCATGTTTGCATTGCAATGGCAGATATTGTGTAGTCTGCTTTTTTGTGCATGATTGTATTTGGTTATAATAATGATTTACAGCTAAAGTCAAAATTATTAGTACTCTTTTTTGTTGTTTCAAATATTTCCCTAAGGATTTTTCACAGTATTTCCTAAAATATTTTTTCTTCTGGAGAAAGTCTTACTTGCTTTATTTCAGCTAGAATTATGTTTTTTAAAACCCTTTTAAGTTTAATATTTTTAGCCTACTTTTATTCAGATTGTCTACAGAACAAAGCATTGTTATACAATAGCTTGCCTAATTAACCTATTACCCTTTTAACCTCATTAAGCCTTTAAATGTCACTTTAAGCTGAATACTAGGATCTTGAAAAATATCTAGTAAAATATTATGTTCTGTCATCATGGCAAAGTAAATCAGTTTTTATAAATGAGTTAAATTCTACATAATAATAATGAATTAATAAAAAAAAATGTGTTGAGAAAATCTTCTTTCCGTTAAACAGAAATTGGGGACAAAAATATATACAGATGAACTAATAATTCAGACTTCAACTGTATATAATATATAACTACAGGTTAACTATGTTTATATATAATAACTTATGTTTAAAAGCTGAAGTCAAAATTATTAGCCCTCATTTTTGTTCTGTTTCAAGTATTTCCCTAAGGATTTTACACAGTATTTCCTATAATATTTTTCTTCTGGAGAAAGTCAGAAAGCTATTAGTTACTGGTTAATTAGTTAAAATTATTAGTAGGTCCACTCGGAATCCGTGTGCGCAGAGATCTGCAGACATTTTGCCCATCTATTGATTTACTTGTGTGAATGTGTGTAAATTTAAATTTATTCAGTTTTTCAATTAATTTCAGTAATATTATTGACTAATATAAAAATGTTTATATAATTTATTTAAAAAACGGTTTACAATCTTTGAGGAGATTGGTTACATGAGAGACTTGCTTTGTTTACTACTGTATAAATGGATCTAATTGGATTTGCATTGTAAACTTTAAATAACAGTTATAAAGGTTTTATTTTTTATTGCCTGTACTAAGTTTTTAATTACAGTACAATACTCTCAAAATCATTCTGCATAAATCTGCAGATTATCTACAAAATTCTGGCCAGAAATAGCAAAAAAATTCCACAGATTCTGTGGGGCCCTAGTTATTAGTAACTTTACCTTTTGTAAAGCTAATAATAATAATAATAATAATACATTTTATTTATAATGCGCTTTTCTCAAACACAAAGTGCTTACAAAACAGTACAAAACATCAAAGCACAATAAAACAATAAAGGCACAGTCAAAATAAAAAGATGTCACAAATTAAAAAGCTGCTTAGAAACAATAAGTATTGTGAAAAGCTCTATACAAATGAACTTGAATTAAATTGATTAATGTTCAGTGAGATAATCCAAAAGACAAATATTCATTAAAACATGAGAAAATGTCGATAAATAATAATAGCCTTCCATGTTTGCATTACAATGGCAGATATTGTGTATTCTGCTTCTTTCTGTGCATGATTGTATTTGGTTATAATAGTGATTTACAGTTGAAGTCAAAATTATTAGCCCTCTTTTATTTATTTATTTTTTATTTCCCAAATGATGTTTAACAGAGCAAGGACATTTTCACAGTATGTCTGATAATATTTTCCTTCTGGCGAAAGTCTTATTTGTTTTATTCTGGCTAGAATAAAAGCAGATTTTAATTTTTAATTTTTTTATTTTAAAGTCAATGGTACTAGCCCCTTAAGCATTATCCTTTTCCTATTGCCTACAGAACAAACCATCCTTATACAATGGCTTGCCTAATTACCATAACTTGCCTAATTAAGCCTTTAATTGTCACTTTAACCTGAATACTTATATCTTGAAAAATATTTTGTGAAATATTATTTACTGTCATCATGGCAAAGATAAAATAAATCAGTTATTAAAGATGAGTTGTTAAAACTATTATGTTTAGAAATCTTCTTTCCGTTAAACAGAAATTGAGGAAAAAATGTACAGGGGGGGCTAATAATTTAGGAAGGCTAATAATTCTTCAACTGTATTTGCTCTGTCAGTATTCAGCTGGTTCACCATAGCTCCATTCAGAAGTCCACTAAGGAGCTCCGCGGGATGTCGAAGAACCGGGAGATTTCGTGGCCTCTCTCCACACTGCCGGTTTTCCATCCTGTGAGCGGAGAGGTGGTGCCGCCGATCCATCCCGACAACTACGAGACCACCAGCATGCCACTTATGCAGACACAGACGTGAGTGTCATTCTTCTGCTTTATTCATTGGTTCTGGGTGGAGAGTAGAGCACAGTTGTTTTGGAGTGTTGGACGTGGTTCTATAAAGAAAATTGGTCTATAAAAAGATTTGCTAATGACATAGTTAATATTAATATTAAGTTAATATTTGGATTTGACATAAATCAAATATATGTCATATATGCAACGTATATTTCAATCCATTATAACAAAATACAGCCATATTGCACTGCTACAAAATTTTTTGTATAAGGAACTGCTTTCTTTCGCCATTCATTCACATCTGCAGCTGACGTCAGAACAGCAGAAAGCGTTACTAATTCACCAACGTCACTTTAGAGCTAGTATTTGTATGATTCTCTAGTATAATGTCTAAAGTGATGACAAAACAGGTGATTTTGCTCACATTTTAAGATTATAAGGCTGAACAGCATGAAATGCCATCAGTCTACAGACATTTCCCAGTATTTCTCTGTTGCAAATGGGATATCACAATAATTAACCCTGAAAAAGCCAAGGCAAAGCAAACACTAGCAGATTACTATGGTATAAATACAGCACTACAACATACAAAAGAGAGAGATCAACTTAGAATGTCACTTACGGTATTATGCTTATCTTGTGGCGCAGCATCAATCGTCTTTGCTCTGCTCAGTACGACAGGCTGATGGATGCTAACGCGCTGTATCTCTGAAATTATAAAGATTTAAAATAGGCACTATGCTTATAAATGAACTGCATAGTTGCAATCTAAACAAATACATTCTCAACTAAAAAAAGCCTCAAAAGCACATTATGTTGTCCAACAGCTGCAATATTTGTCAAACTGTAGTGAGTTTATTGATCTGCTGTCACTTTATTTGGGTGGAGTAATAAAGAAGGGTGACAAGGCTGTAGGAGTTCTGTTCTCTTT
>CAIGQZ010004625.1:1672515-1687411 GCA_903798205.1 Danio tinwini
ATTTTTTTTTTTTTTTTAAATGTTAGAAGCAAAGAAATTTGTAAATATGGAAAATCAATAAATAAAAAAAAAAAAAATTAAAATAAATATTTAATGAATAAAAAAATGAAAATAAATTGAATTAATTTTTTTATATAAATAAGAAGGGAAAATAAATATGAATAAATTGAAAAAAAATTATTATTATTATTATTATTATATAAAATATATATATATATCATAATATTAGAGAGCAGAACACAATGTTTAAATTGCTCAATGGTTTGGACCAAAAAAAATTTATACAATAAAATAAATTATAATAAAACAAATAAAGCAAGTTATTTCAGGTTCACCTATCTTTCACAGACATGTTTTTTATGGTTGAAATAAAGAGGATATTTTTAAAATTTTGGAAACTGGATGACTTCCTGAGAAAATGAGTGAGTGATGACTAGAAAGCAAATGATGACAAAGTTGGGTGAGCTATCTCTTTAGGGCACAAAACTAAACACCACAAAGTGTGAATTTCTATTGAGACTATTGTATGTATTCCCGTATAAAAATTCACTAAACAGTGAACGAGACCATACCTTCACAACAGATGCCTAGTAAGAAAAAATATTAATTTAAATGTGATGATTTATAATTGATAAACTATTTAAAAGTGTTCCGATTATGCTTTACATAAGCCTCTGGTGTGCACAGAATCCATCTGTGTACAGATATTTTAATATAGCATGCTGTTTTGACCAAGAAAATCTTAAAAACATTGGTAAATGTGTTTGCACATTAATGCTAAAGTATTATAATTACAGCTCATTTTACACGCAGACTTTCTAAAATTCCACTGCAGTTAGATCACTGTAAATGTATTTCCATTAAATACACTGGAACTGTCATCATAACTGACAGTACACCTGAAATACTGTGCAAAAACATGATGACTGTAACCCAGAATATTCCTATAAAAGCTTATTTGAGCAAAAGTTGTGCTCTCTCACCTCTAGGGAGATCTTTCCGAACCATGCAAAGAATGAGCTGTACAAAGAGCGGGCGTAACCAGGAATATTCCGGATCAAAATGAAAGCCAGAATCTGTGGGCAGAAAAAGCACAGAGATGAAAAGTCAGCAGTCTCAAATGCACAACAGATCCAAACAACAACAGCCTCCTTTATAAGGGAAGCATTATTTTAGGTTACAAATATTCTTTCTGTTCCAACAAAAAACACATGACTGTTTGAATCAAACTTTAGTGGAGAGAAATCTTCACTTTTTATGTTACTGGTTAAATTAGAGATATAATTGTGTATGAGATTACAAAATAATAATAATAATAATAATAATAATAATAATAATCATCACAAATAGCACATGGTGTGATGGGTACTTGCCTGTACAACAGAAATGTATGGATGCATCTCATTACACTCAGACTTGTTTTTGCACCCACTGGCCCAAATGGAGTACGTCTGCGAACAAAGGAAGCTACTGTGAAGTAGTCAGATGTGCTATTATTCGGCCCTCATAACACATTCAAAATCTGTATGCTAATTTTGCACTCTGGGTCCACTCAACTACAAAGGATTTTAAGTTGGGAATCTTTTTTTAACTAAAACCCTTTTGTGTTTGATACACAACTTCTAATTAGTAATGCGTGAATGTCGGCGCCAATGTTGTAGTGGAAAGTACATAGGCTACGTTCACACTGCAGGCAAATGTGGCCCGAATCTGATCTTTTCGCCGATATGTGACTCAGGTCTTGACAGTGTGATCAGCCAAAACCACATGGAATCTGATCTTTTCACTTCAGATTTGTGCCACTTTCATATGTAGTCTTAAATCAGACACAGATCTGATGTTCTGCAATGCGACCACAGTGTAAACGGTTATGTCGGATTTCATGTGACTTTTACATAATCTTCGAGCGACATACGTCATCATTCTGTGCTGCAAACATCATCTACACCTCTGCAGCATAGTAGAATAACACACAGGGCGATTAGTTTACCACAGAAAGTTGGTTGTTCATTTTGAAAAAGACTTTGAAGGCAAAACTGGTGCTTGTTAATCACTCTGGTTAACGATCGGGGCATGGGATGATCGCGATGCTAAAGAGCGTCAGGGGTGTTGCGGAAAGGGGATCCGTGCACAAAGGAGGGGGCACTTTCATTTTAAGGACAAACATTTATCTCCGAGCGAATAAAGGGCAGGAGCTCAAGCACCCAAACCCCCCATCTGCACGTGTTTGTTGTTTATAACGAAGTAAAATAAAATAACTGCAAACGGAGATAAACCAACTCCGCCTTCACAGTTCAGTTTGCGGCTGTTCATTAACCCTTGATGAGGTCACTACACAGGTAGTCTGACAGACGCGCGCCGCAGTTGTCATAAAACACAAATGATCAGTGTTTTTAATTACAAGGGACTTATTTTAGATTTCAAATGCACATAGTAGTAGCAGAACAGCCCTTTACAGTTCATGTAATACACCACAGTAGTCTGTGAAAAGGGCAATAATCATATTAAGCATAATCTGACAACGTGCTTCATACAGTATACACATTGTGTGCATAATTAGACATTTTGTGTTGTCCATAACTATACTTCCACGCATGCGGGTCAGTTTACGACCATGATCTGTTCACACTGCAAATCTGATATTGGCCACATTTATAACAACAGTGTGAACAGCTAGGCAGAAAAATCAGATCTGAGAAAAAAAAAAAAAATCAGATTTAAGAAAAAAAATCAGATTTGAGCACTAAGCCTCGCAGTGTGAACGTAGCCATAGACACATGCACTCACTGCGACACGAGTTCGATTCCCACCTCAAGGTTCTATGCCGATCCCTACCCTCTCTTTGCCCTCCACACTTTTTCATTATTACTCTCTGCTGTCTTATCCAATAAAGGAAAAAACCCAGATTTTTTTTTTTTATAATAATAAATTAATAAACAATATAAATGCGTGGATGCAAAGGTTTAAAATGTTACCACATTTTCCTTGGTATTAATATTAATTGAAATTAAATTACACCAGAACAATAAACAGCAAGATGCAAATGAGTTTAATACTTATGAGTACTTAAATTTTTGTCCTTGAATAACTAAAGATTGCTCAAAAACAACTTTATAATACATAGATATTTAATTCAAATAAATAAAGGTAAATAATAATGAATACTTGCTTTACTTCTATCAAATTTTGTAGCATTAAAAAAAGATTCACTGAAATGGCCTGTTTCCACTGAGTGATACAGTCAATGCGGATCACCTTTATCAGACTTGCGTTTTTACTGCCAAAGGGTACCAATGGTAGTGCACAACAAAAGTTTCAGTCGACGTCATTCTCGCTTGAGGAAATGTCAAAGTAAAGCTGTACGGGTCATTTACATATATGAGAAGCACTTCTCACAAAACAGAAGCTTTATTCACTAATACCTCTGAACAGGATTTGATTATAACTGCAGATCAATGATCATAAAAAGGTTAGCGATGAACATTTTATTCAATGCAAAATAGCCTACTGTAACGTCTGCAATTATATATATAATAAATAAATGCAACATATATGAACACATACAGACCCTTACAGTCTCTGATATGTTACCAATTACAGATAAAATACACACAGCATAAATAGTTCTTATTTGTGTTCAAAAACAACACACAACATATAGCCCACAGTCAGTGTTTGCCTCTCATCTGTATCTTTAATCTTCACCAGCACATGTAACCTCTTGTTAGAAAGTAATTCATTCTGAGTTCATAACAGTCCAAAAGGTGATGATAATAGTTCAGCATGGCAGTTTGTTCATGTTTTAGTTTGCTGAAACAATCATTTGCTGTTTTGTCAGGCTTCTCATTTGTTTTTTTGTGCTTAGCTCTCATGTTTGTTTGTTTCTGAGAGAATGGGATGTCAGAAGCACTTCAATAATCATGCGCACGATATCATCATCAGCTCAAGAAGTTTTTTAATATTAAATATAGATGCCCATGCGAGCTCTCTCGAGAAAGTGAAACCACTTGTGCTTTAGGCGGCCATGTAAACAACTACGGTGCACAGGGTAGATTCTGCTCTTGTTCTTAGCTTTGTGGCTGTTAATCAAGACAACGACAAGGTTTGTTTAAGCTCGGGGTCGACCATGGCTCGTTATTATATGTATATATTATTAGTGTATTTTAAAAAAATGGCGCTTCCTTTGTTTTTATTCTCCTGCTTGTGTTCTCTCTGGTGATGCATCTCTGTCTGTACGGTTCGCTTTTAGGTACCTTTTGACAGTGGAAACGGCCATAAAAGCAGACCGAAGCGTACCATTCAGTGGAAACTGGCCATAAAAATAAAGAAAAATGCATCTATTGTGTGAAAATAACCCAGATTTGAATGCATTTTGAAGTCTAATTCTCTCAAATAACTACAGAATAAGCCTTACCATAAAAGAAACGACAGAAACGAAGAGCAGACAGTTGGAAATCTTGTTGGAGAAGAGAGGCTCTCCTTTGCCTTCAGACAGCAGCTGATACTTCTGCAGCAGCAGGTAAATGAAGGCAAACAGCATCCCATTGACCACAGCCTGCATCCAAAAGAGTGGAGAGAAGACCTCAACATGTGAAGCTCCAAAGTATTTTGCAACTTCATTTATAAAAAAATAAAATAAAAAAAAAGTTGAACATACAAATCGATCCAGTTTCCACCTGAACCACCACTCATGGATGCTTCCTTGCAGTTCAAAGAGCTTCGAAAGAGGCCACACAGAGAAAATGCCCTCAAACAGGTCCTGCAACACAAAGTTACATCAGTTAAACAGTAAAATCACCAATAGGTGTTGACAAACTCCTTGTTTTAAAGAGTGATTCACTGAGTTCATTTAGAAACTAAGGAAGGCTGCATTCCAATTTTTTTCCCCCTTCACTTGCTAACTTGCCTCCATTTTGTTAACTTGGATGCACAACATTGATTATGCTACACCATGTCCACTACTGGCAAAACATCCGGGTATTTTTATAAACGGGAACATCCCTGCTTTCGTTAAATAATTATTTAAAAAAAAAAATCTGTCTACATGAAAATGCAAAAGCGCACTGTAATGCATGTTTTTGGCACCAAACCAACAGGCAGCGATAATGATACTTATGCTGGGTTCACACCAAACAGGGGATTAAGTATTTGCATGAGTAAATTGCATACAAATCAATGCAAACGTGAGAACAGACGCAGATTACCGTCCTGCAGACGAACGACACAATATGCAATGCACTTGGCGCGAATGTGTAGATTTTTGCCTTATTTGAGTCTTCCTCGTTTAGTGTGAATCCAACAGTGTTAGCCAATCAGAAAGAAGAAAACACGCATGTGAAGTCATGAGGCAAAAACTCCATTTGTAGTGTCCACACGACCACACTGTACCCAAAGTTTTGAAAAAAACTCCACTCTGGCCGAAGTGTTCGGAAAGTTTCGGTTTTAGTCACCCGACACTGTAGTTCATGTGGACAAACAGCGAAACCACTTAGGAAAATGTGTGGTTTTGAAAATACCCTTGTTTATGTGGACAGGGCCTTAAATGGAATGCCCTAAACCAGGGGTGCCCAATCCTCTTCCTGGAGATCTACCTTCCTGCAGAGTTCAGCTCCAACCCTGACCAAGCACATCTAAACCAAGTAGGATCTGAAAAAGCAATTGGTAATTAAATACAGGCGTGTTTGATCAAGTTTACAGCTAAACTCTGCAAGAAGGTAGATCACCAGGAACAGGGTTGGGCCCCCCTGCCCTAAACCAAAAGTGTCAAACTGGAGGGCCACAATCCTGTAGAGTTTAGTTCCACGCCTGCTTCACCTGTAGGTTTCAAACAACCTGAAAGGCTCAATTGGTTTGATCAGGTGTTTACTTGGGGTTAAAGCTAAACAAGTGCAGAGCTGTGTCCCTACAGGAACTGAGTTTGAAACCTATGGCCTAAACCTTTTAGCATTTGGAAACTACACTAGCTGCATTCCAGTCCAATTTTTCATGGCCTTCACTTCCTTCACTACTAACTTCCCCATGGTTTAAAAAGGAACGAATGTCCTAAACCAAGGGTGCACAACCCGGTTCCTGTAGATCTACTTTCCTGAAGAGTTCAGCTCCAACCCTGATCAAGCACAACTAAACCAACTAAATAGGATCTGAAGGAGCACTTGTAAATTAAATACAAGTGTGTTTGATCAGGGTTACAGCTCAACTTTGCAGGAAGGTAGATCTCCAGGAACAGGGTTGGGCAACCCTTCCTTAAACCAAGAGTGTCAACCTAGAGAACCACATTTCTGCAGAGTTTAGTTCCAACCCTGATTCACCTGTAGGTTTCAAACAACCTGAAAGGCTCAATTGGTTTGATCAGGTATTTACTTGTGGTTCAAGCTAAACAAGTGCAGAGCTTTGGAGTTTGACAACTATGGCCTAAACCCTTTAGCATTTGGGAACTACACTGAGTGGCATTCCAGTTCAATTTTTTATGGCCTTCACTTCCTTTACTGCTAACTCCCCTTGATCTCATTCCTTTGGGTGTACATCATAGATCATGTTACACAAAATGTCCACTACTAGCAGAAACATCTCAATGGGTTTAAACGGAATTCCTGCAAAAGTTCAGCTTCAATCTTGATTAAAACACAACTAAAATCAACTAAATAGGATCGGAAGGAGCACTTGGCAATTAAATACACACAAGTTTGATCAATGTTGCAGCTAAACTCTGTTGAAAGGTAAATCTCCAGAAAAAAATTTGGATTCTTGGGCACCACGCTGTTGTGACGTCACAATCACATTTCGTTCTGGAACACATAGTTCTGCTGGAGTGCACATATGAAGGCGTCTTGCTCCCTCGGTGCAAATCAAAGGATCCAGGGTATGTCCATACAAGCTTCCCTTGTTTACTTGATGAAATGGAACGCACTTCGAAATTGTGTTGGGGATTCCCCTGAGGGAGTGGTTAGTGCATGTCTAAAAGTGGAGTAAAACGAAGCCCAAGTCTTTCTGAATACGCCACGGAATCACTCAGTCAAATAATTAATTCAAAAACAGATTCATTCGATGAAAACACCACAGTGCTGCTTTGAGATGCACAAATGTTCTACTTCAGCTTTTGAACTAATTTTATTGGTGAAACAGAAGATAAAGTAGACAGAATATTGCTTTTTTCTTTGTTGAACTGCTGTAAAAATCTGTTTTAAATTTGCTGCTGTGCTCATGATGACATTCAGGAAAATCAGACTCTTGCTGATGTGATATTATTACTTATAAATATAAACATCAAAAACCAAGACAAGGGTACGTTTTGCAGTCATAAATTGGCTCACCTGTGAGTATGCAAAAAAGCCGATGAAAAGAAGCAAACCCAGAAGTTTTAACAACAGAGCCAGATTCCAGAATGCACTGCCTGAACATTATTATTGAGGGGAAAAAAAAAAAAGAAGAAAAGAGACAATGCTTAATGAAACCAAATCTATTTTAAAGCCATTATGTCTGGTAAGTGAATAAATTATAAGATTGTAATAAGACTATAGTTACCATTAGCTTGCTTTTGAAGAATCTGCGGCCAAAGTGCCATTGTGGCATAAATAACTGCAAACCAAAAGGTGACCAGAGGTACAAAGTAATAAAACTGATAAGGCCTGTCCATAACCAGACACAGCACCACGACAAGAAAATTAAGCCTGAAGAGAACCTGAAAGACAAAGCATACAACAATTATTGGATTTCATACGGTACAATTACGATACGGCAGCCATCATTAGAGGGCACTGAAGGGTCATTAAAAGTTTGGATAAAAATTAACATCTCATTACAAATGATCCATAATGATTGAGATATATATATATATATATATATAGTTTATTAGAAATAATATCTGACAATTAGAGTTTATCCAATGAGTGCTCTATAAATGGTTAAACTAGAGTTAACAATAGACAACATAAGATTTTAGACTTCGGGAAAAGGATTTAGCCTCCTGATTTCAGAAGACCACCATGCATCACACCCAAGTAAACTGGAAAAGAACATCAGCAGGTCCTGGCAACAAGTACCTGACAAACCCTGTAAAGTCCAAAGTCTCCCTTGAGCCAAAAGAAGGAGAAGTGTCCATATCCTGTTTGGAAAAGATAAGCAGCGACCAGCACACGGACGTGCATGTACACCGGTATGAACTAAAGAAACAAACAAAGAGAAGATTTAGAGCCCGGTTAATACTAATGCAATGTAAACCAAAGCAATTTTCGGAAACACTTCATAATAAGGTTGTATTAATTCATTTAACTAACATTATTGTTCATTGTTTGCTCATGTTAACACTCAGTACATTAATGTTTACTTGCATAAATTTGGATTTTAATAACGCATTAGTAAATGTTATAATATAATTAATAAATGCTGTACAAGTGATATTCGTCATTAGTTCATGTTAGTAAATACATTCACTAATGAAACCCTATTATAGAGTGTGCCGGAATAAATAGAAAAAAAAAAAAAAAAAAAAAAAAAAAAAAAAAAAAAAAAAAAAAAAACCTACAGCACTGGCTCCAGAAATGTGATAAATAAGGATGACCAGCTGCATCCAGCCCTTCCATTCATCCGTCTGCTCTCGGTTCAAAAGTTTTGTCTGGAAAGAGAAACAATTACTACATTAAAGTGTATATAATGTTCATTTTACCACATTATTAAAAATACTTCACTGACTGTTCCAAAAATAACTCTTATAATTTCACAGAAAGCATCATGGGAGGTATTGTTCATTGCACTTATATTTTTTAAATCACATGTAATAGTATTTAATGTAATTTTTTAAAATGAATATTATCTGTTATGCACCTAGGGTCTGAGAGTAACGTGATTTCACTTCTCTGTATGTCCTGCTTATTTAGAATGAGCGGGAAAAACTAAATTCATGAGTTATTTTGGGACAACTTAATTGTTTTATGTTTAGTCAAAACCAATTAACTTAATTGATTTGTGCTGGGACGACATGAATGAATTGTGCGGAACCCTGCATTTGTTTATACAGTGTACACATTTTACAAAGACGAATTTAAACAAAACTATTTCCAAGCACATTTGTAAACTTTTCTAGTCCTTTACAAGTGTGGTAAATTACATATTAACATACTTCATAACATTATATTAGCTGATTGCAATATTATTATATAGGATAGAATAAGAAGGATAGCTCCAAGCCCAACACTGAATTACTGTCATTTTCTCACTTAAAATGTAATTTATTTGCATCTTAAAATGTCAAACTTAAACTTAAAATTCATATTTATTTTAAAGGGCACAGATGGTTGTCATTTTATGCAAAAGAAAAAGCATTTAGTTGATTATATTTAAATAATTAATTATAACAACATATTTAGTAATATAAATTATTATGAACACAAAAAAGAAAAAGTACATTAAGCAGTTTCAAGCACTTCATCCAAAATATAAGCAGTAGATTAAAATTCAAACATTTAAGGATTTCCAGCACCTTCCACAAACCTTGAGACTAGGGCTGCACGATATTGAAAAAAAATCTGACTTTGCAATATTTTGTTTTTCTACGATAAATACTGCAATATGAATACAGATTCATCAGATGTCTTCTGTTAATCATGCATAAATATAACAAATTACAAGTATTGTTGCTTTATGGTTTTGTCAAACCGTATTCAGGTACAGAAATTGGAAAAAAATCTAATGTAAACAAACACAACATCATCTTCATAGCATAAATAATCAAATAAAATAAAATGTAAAATGTATGTTTATTAAAAAGGTACAAACGGTACAATGTATTGTGCCTGAATGCTTTAAAACTCTTGAAATGATCATAGTCACAAGCCTTAAAAACAAACAAAAAACAAACAAACTATGGCTTCTGGTCAACTACATATAAACCTAACTCAACATTGCGTATCCTGCCGTATGACTATTGCAGATGCTAGAGGTGTGAACCTACAGTGGTCTCACGGTTCGGTTACGATTATCATGCCATCGATTTGGTTCAATTCGATATCTCTGTGCATCGACGATGCTTTCCATACACAGTTTTATATTTTCTTCACAGCACAACAATTCTTGTATTAAAATGTATAAATATATTTATATACTATTTGTAATAAAATTGTCATTTAATACAGTCAGATATATAAACTGTACCTTTAAAAAACAGGAGCATTTATAGCAAATAAACAAATAAATATCCCACTCGCTCTCTGAGCCTCGTCTTGGTTACGCGCTCAACAGAAAGGGCTGCGATTGGCGCTTGGGCTCTTCACAGATGAGTGACACTGATAAACTGCAGCGGCGATCACAGCTGATCCATAATAGACACGGTGGAGAAGACTCTGCAGACACGCGCTCACGTCTGTATTCAGAATTATGGCTGTAACAGCCGAGAGGAGAGGAAAATGTCACGCCCAGCAGGTCAAATGGGCCACAGTAAGACAGAGAGAGAGAGAAAGAAATGGAGTTTACTTTCATTCAAATCACAGCGAAATAGGGGCTTCTGCTGTTAGTGTCAGTGAAAGACTGTCCAGCAAACACAGACGCAGTGAAATTGTGCAGAGTTTCTGCGTTTTTAAGTAGTTGGAGCGTTTTAAATATATTCGCTCTCACCTCCCTCGCTATAGTAAGCTACTGCAACATATCGCATATGAGATAAATGACGTCAGTACATAATAACCGGTTATGATTATTACTGAACCGATACCGAATTGTCCGTGTCTGCATTGCAGTGCACCAAAGAAAAAATTAGTTGACATCATTAGCAGATGCACACATTGCAATATCAATGCTGAAACAATTTATTGTGCAGGCCTACTTGAGACTATAAAAATAGGTTAGGATCTGCAGTACCTCTTTGCTGTTCTCACTGTAGAAGACGCCCAGAACGAAGATGTAGATGAGAGGAATGAAAAAAGCAGAGTGTGTGTAGAATTTCTGCTCCTTCATAAAGATGTCAGCCCGGTCACACAGGTAGAAGTACAGCATGATGAGGCTCATTTTGCCAATGGCCAGTAACGGTCCCTTTGGGTTTAGCTGCCCCACAGCAGCGGGGTGCTTTTTCTCCTCTCCGCTCTCCACATCAGGAACGGGTCTGCTCTTCCTATGCGTGCTGAAGCCCAGCAGGACGAAGCAGACAATGGACACCAGGAGGACAGCAGCTGCTAGTTTCTGAAGGACGCTTAGCGGAGGAGCACTCTGACAGCAGGAGCCATCAATGGGCTTCAGGATCTTGTTGCACATGGAGTTCATAAGAACCATGGCGCCCTGAGAGGTGGAGAAACAAAAATATTTATTTAAAAAGGGTCACGAAACACATTTGTTAATATGTTAACAGTCATATATATTTCATGGGTTGCTAAAAACACTATTAGGACACATACATTTAAAAAAAAAAAAAAAAGAAAAATTTGGTTGTTTTTGCGTTGTGCAAATTAGTCTTCAGGTTTGAAAAGAAATTTTGAAGCTACGTCACAGCCCTGAGACCATTGTGTAAATTCCAGCGTGGAGACTGGATGTCTGTACCGGCTGGTACGTGACGTCTTTGACATTTCAGCATCAATTCGTAAGAAAGACTTGGTTCAAACCAATTGTTACCATCTTTTGTGAATGAGATGCAAATTCAATAATATGCATGACATGGCTTCAAAGACTGTTTCTACCTGTTACAGTGTTCACAGAGACACCACGTTGTGTTGCCAACCGTAATTAAAACAAGGGAAAGAAGAAGAATTGTTTGGAGAGATGGGTCGTTAGTGTTGTGTTTATAAATGTGCCGCAACAAAGGTTGTTGTTTTCATTTCCCCGCAATGAGAGCACAGCTCATGTGTGGACCCACATGTGTGGATTACAGTGGTCTGCTAACATGCAACAAAAATATGTTTGTAATGAACATTTTTTTACCTGAGAGCTTTTCGCATCTGGAAATGGTGAAATCCGGATTTCAGGTTAGCTTATGATGGGTTCAGAGTCAGACTACACCATAATCAAGCTGATTTTGGCATGATGTGTAGTAGGAATACACAACATATTGGCATCAAAGACACAGCAGATTTTATTCATATATATTCATATATATATATAATAAAAATTATTATATATAAAATTATATATATATTTTTATATATATAAAAAAGTTGCCCATAGCTGGAAAAGCTTAGAAAGTTAAGGCTTTGAAATAAAATCAGTTGTTCGCTGCATGTGTGTTCTGTTTGCACAATCATGGAGAAAAATTATATTTATCAGCTAATATATTGGCATCCAAATCGGTAGAGCTTTGACCGGTATCATTCAAAAATCCTATATTGGTGAGTCCCTAATGTCAAGACATGAATGGGCAGCTTTAATTATTTACTAAAAGATTTACTAACAATGTTTAATAAGAACAGTTACTGCAGCTGACCTTACTGCAAATTCATTTACATTTCAAAAACAATACTGTCCAATGGAAATAGTTCCTATCAAATAAGAATGTGTACATCTCAAAGCAACACAGTGATGTTATGTTAAATGAATTGGTTTTTGAATGAATCAAGTGAGTCAATGTGTTGATAACTTGGGCTGTATCTAAAAATTGTTACCTATACTGTAAATTATGTTTATCTATCTGCACACTTCTGATTATTAATAGCAACCTGTACATTTATCCATCTATTGTAAATCTCTGTTCATAGCTAACACAACCTGTATATAATGTTGATAGTACATCCATTTGTAAATATCACCATAATTTTTCTATAACTGCACTTTATAACTTATACCTGTATCCTGCACTTGCTGCTATTGCACTCCTGGTTAGACCTAAACTGCATTTCGTTTCCTTGTACTTGTACATGTGTGATGACAATAAAGTTGAATCTAATCTAATCTAATCTAAAATCACTATTCCCTACATTAGTCCACTAATATAACCCACTTAAAAAACAATTAAAATGAGTGAGTGAACTGGAGCACTGAGTGCACTGAAGGGATGCAGTTTTGTGTTTTTCTGACTGATCTCTTAGAATAAGTTTTCAACTTGTTAATTAAAATTTATTTTGAAATTTACATTGATAAGATTTCGCTGTGGATGCCATTTTGTGGTCAGCATGTGAAATCTCTCTAGCTGTTAAATGTGCATTAGTTGTACACTTATTGCGGTGCATTATGGGATTGATTGAGTGCATTTCAGAATGTCTGCTATGGTTTTGGACACCACTACAAATGTCTGTAGTGCATTAAGTGCATAGAGGACAATTTCAGATACAGCCTTGCTTTATTTCTAAATGAATCAGTCTTTTTAAACAAATCATTTGAACTAATAATTCACTGAATCAGTCATTGAGCCAGGGACTTGGTTTTAGTGTCACATTTACCTACTCATGACATCTATCCCAAACCAGTTAAGTGACCAGCACATAAACACACTCAGCAATATATTGTTTTATAATATTGAGAAATAAATGTTACTCCTAATTTGTGCCATTACATATAAAAATGGGGCTGCACTCCATTAAGCAAATTATATAAAAAAACAAACACTTACAACATCTCTTGTGCTCTCAGGAAGATGCAGGCCGTCCACGGACTGGGAAATGGTCTCCATAGCAGCTTGTCGAGACGCCTCCAAGAACTTGACCTTCTTTTTGCTGGTATTCAGGGTACTAACTGCTGCCTCATTGTACAGATTTATCTGCTCATTTGTGATCATCTTTCGGCTTTCACTTAGCACATCCTCATAAACGGGATCTAAAAGACAGACACAAAGATGACTCATTATTACACATTCACTTTCACACAGGGAAGATTATTTCACTCTGTGCATTTACTGTCAACTACTTTCTACATTGCACAAAAAAAAACTAATTATGACCTAAAGATAATTAAAAATATATACACTCACTGGCCACTTTATTAGGTACATCTGTGCAACTGCTCATTACCGCAAATTATTAATCAGCCAATCCCATGGCAGCAACTGAATGCATGTAGGCATGGTCAAGACCAGTGGTTCCCAACCCGGGGGTCGCGACCCCCAGTAGGGGTCGCTAATGATTTTCAAGGGGTCGCCAAGAGCACTCATGTTTTTTTTTTCTTGTTTTTTTTTTTTTGAGAAATTACTTTCATTTATTAAATAATGCAATTCTGATTATTTGGGGGAAAAATCAACTATAGAAAGATAAGAGATTTCATTAACGTTGACAATGTTACAGCGTATCGTGAGACCAGAGCTTACATTGGCAAATTTAAAAAAATATGCACCAAAGAGAAGATATGGCAAAGCACCAGGGAAGAGATAAAAATGAATGTGCTAAAGCAAAGATTTATTTGGATAGTTATCTTGAATTTGGTTTTATTGAAGCAATGGACAAGGTGAGAATTGAGTGTGTCATCTGTGGTGACAGACTAGCAAATGAAAGCATGAAGCCCTGCAAACTAAAGAGACATCAGAGCACCAGAGATCCACAGATGGTAGGTAAACCCAAAAACTTTTGCATGCATGTGTGCATGTTTCACTTTTTAATAAGTTAAACAGATAAATTTGTATGTGTTATTTGAACATGATGTTAAATGTGCTGCTGTTAAATTTGCAGCAGGTTTTGGAAAAAAAAGTGAACTGTTGTTGAGAAAAAGTCAGTAGTTTTGAGTGGTTGTTTTTGCATATATTAAACACATTAGCTCAATGTTATATGCTAGTCAGTGTGTGCAATTTTTTTGTGTATGTTTCTGTGTGTGTGGGGGGGGGTCTTTTAAAAAAATGTCAGCATTAAAATAGGGGTCGCCTGGAAAAAAGGTTGGGAACTACTGGTCAAGACGATCTGCTGCAGTTTAAACCAAGCATCAGAATGGGGAAAAAAGGTGATTTAAGTGACTTTGAACATGGCATGGTTGCCATACAGGCTGGTCTGAGTATCAGAGACTGCTG
>CAIGQZ010004625.1:1705174-1730174 GCA_903798205.1 Danio tinwini
ATTTATACTACTGTAAATTAAAAATATACAGTAAAGTAAATTTATACATATACAGTAAAGTAAATTTATACTACTGTAAAGTAAAATTAAACAGTAATGATCATTACATTTTACATTTGATTATTTAATGATTTGACTTAATTGATTTTTGCACTTGAACTTTTTGGCTCCCCAGAAAACCATAAAGTGCTCTTTATTTAACTTTTATTTTTGCTCTGTCATATTTAAATATGCTTGTAATTTATTATATTTTATGCAGATGCACTACCAGTCGAACTAAATGAATGAAATCTTTTCAAATAGAGTGGTTTAAATAATGTGTTTAAATTATATTCATATCGCAATATTTACAGCAGCAAAAGAATATATCACAACGTCACATTTTTTTCAATATCACGCAGCCCTACCACAGATTACATTCTTTTTGATAGGACATTTATTGTGTTGATTTCAATGAACAAATTTTGATTGTCAGTAATGTTCAATGCAATATTAACATCTAATGTCTTTAAGAAGTCTGTATATTTGTTCTGTAACAGACAAAAATATTTAATTCTGGGTCATTTAAAGTTAATAATAGCAGTTGTAAACAAATTACAGATTAATACATTGTCAATTGTTCTGTACTTTATATATTTGATGATTTCAAACTATGTCTATTTTTAATCGTGATGAATGATGGAATACCCTTGCCCTCAAATACCACTGTAAAGTGGTGTGAAAATAGGGATTTAAGTGAAATGTGCATTAAAGGCACTTAATAGCTTTTTTCAGAGAAGAAAGATCTCGCACACTTGTTTTGAAAGAATTCCACATCCTTTTCCCTTATCATTAGTGGAGATCTGCAAGACTCTATTTTGGGGCCAGTCTATTTTCACCTATATTTGCTTACATTTGTGAATAATATTAGGTAATACATGTTTTTTTATGCTGACAATACCCAGCTCTATATCCATTAATGAACTTGCTAAAAACAAACAATGTGTTTTTAAAGCTCTTAATATTTAAAGCTCAACCCACTAAATCGCTTTAGTCAATCTTTAATATTCTCTGTCACAGCTACTCTGCATGTCTGTCATCATTTCATTTTACTTCAGCTTAGTCCCTTTATTTTATCAGGTGTTGCCATCAAAATGAACCGCCAACTATTCCAACATATATTTCACGCAGTGGATGCCCTTCCAGCTGCAACCCAGCACTGGGAAACACCCATACTCTCTCGCATTCACACACATACACAATATGGCCAATTTAGCTTATTCAAATCATCTATAGCGCATGTCTTTAGACTGTGGGGGAAACCGGAGCACCCAATGGAAACCTACACCAACATGGGCAGAACATGCAAACTCCATACAGATATGCCAACTGACCAAGGCAGGGCTTGAACCGCCCTGCATGTCTATCATTCCTATTTAAAAATATAGAGCCTTTTTCTATTAAAATATTGAACAAAACCTATTCTTGTCTCTGTGTGTGTACTGTATATATCAGGGGTGCCCAACCTCGGTCCTGGAGGGCCGGTGTCCTGCATAGTTTAGCTCCAACTTACTTCAACACAACTGCCTGGAAGTTTCGAGTATACCTGGAAAGAGCTTGATTAGCTTGTTCAGGTGTGTTTGATTGGGGTTGGAACTAAAATATGCAGAACACCGGCCCTCCAGGACTGAGTTTGGACACCCCTGGTATATATAAATTAAATACTAAATAAAAAAAAACTTGCAATATAGGATTGAAAGAATGTACCTAATTATGTTGACTAGTATTTTGGACACTACTGCAAATGGATGTGCTGTCATAGTGCCCTATGAAATGTAATGTACGTGGACAATTTCCTTAGTTGTAGCAGATTGACGTTGGCTAATTTCTTGGTCAAAAGAGGGCACTTTCACAAAAATGTACACTTGCTATGTGCAAACATTTGCCCTCTTTAATCAAATTCATACATGAAATAGTCAAATCTAAAAAACACCTCACCCAAATAATTCAGAAAGCAAAATTTAAAAAGTGAACAGTTACAAGCAATGTGTGAGTGGGGATGTTGGTATTGCCTATAGACTAAATATCTCAGATGACTTATTATGAGGAGTAGCATGAAAAAAAATCTGTTGCACTTAATACTATCCTAAAACAAAATCTACATGTTTGGATTCTCTACAAATGCAAGCATCCCAAGTTGCAGTGACTGGCTTTTTATTTGAATCAAAAATGAGAAAGATTTTGCCATCTGAAAAGCATGTCATAACTGAAAACAGGAAAATAAGCTCTTAATGGCATTAGACCCAAAATAGTATTTGCTAAGACAAACACCCATTCATTGAATAAAGCAAACCCATTTCATGTTTTGAAAATAATCACATTAAAGTCAGTTTCCAGTGAATTTAGGCAGATGTTCAAAATATCCAATTAAGTCAGACATCTTGTTCCCAACATTAAAGCACTTAACTCATGAAATAATTTGTTTCGGAACATTGGACATGCTTTATTTTCAGAACTTTTCACAATTTATTTAAACATCTCACATATACAAAATAGGTACAATAAACTTTGTGGTTTGTTTTGAGAGAGGCCTCTGCAACCCTTTAAAATGGACGAACTGTGCTGTCAGTATTAACACTGGGGGGCGTAAAAGAATGTAATGCCTTAACAAAAATCTGAACAAAACTCTCAGAAAACGAAACAAAAAACAAACAAAACAAAAAAAAAAAAAAAGTCAAAACCAGACATACATCAGGTTTAGGAATATTCCACCTGCTTAAAAATGGGATTATCAGGGGGACCTGTGCAATATTCCTTAGAGACAATACAAAGTAATACAGTAACAGTGGTTTTCTCCACAGCTGCATGTTTAGCACCATATAATATCACTGCTTCAAGTATTGGAGCACCTTTGAAACAGGACAGAACTTGAAGCCTTAGTACCATCTAGCGACAACTAGGATGTTGATTATTATTTCCTTTACACATGAGGTAGTTTAAACCTTACGGAAATTGTGGTTTTAAACTTCCTCTTTGGAAGATATACAAAGACCACAAAGTGATGTATACTTTCATTCTTTTTATTACACTTCTTTAATTTTTACAAAATGATGACATGTCCCATAACATGGTGTTATCCCTCCCGCGTCTCTTTGGGCTGCTGTATTAATTTGCATTGCGCAATGCTCCGTTCAGTCCATTGGTCCACTCCGATAGAGCCCAGCTTAAGCAAGTGGATTTGCAGAAAAAAATCAGCATTCAGTATAAAAAACACAGAAAGAAGGGCAGAGATTTTTCTTTTTTCTTTCTTTCTCTCGTTTAATTTATCATGAGTCTATTTATTTGAAACAGACTGGGCCAATGTCCAAACCAAACTCTTGATCTGCGCCACCAATGTCCAAAGGTGCAATGTCGAGGATGGGAAGGCGAGATGGTTTATTTGTTCTGTATTCAATGACTGTCTTGCTCCACTGGCCAGTGTGTCTCTACAGATATGCAACAGGAAGACAAACATTAGACAAACATCAATGTGTCATAAGCATGCCAAAGTGTGGTAAACAAGCTCGCATCTCATGTAATTGTGATATTATCTCACATGCATGGTGAACACTATGCTCCTTGACTGTATAGTATTAAACCAAATTTGGTACATTTCATGCTAAGTGGACAAAGTGTGCAAAAGGAACTTACACTGCAGCCATCCTCTAGGACGCTGAAAGTGAAGCGGCTGTTGCCCTCCGCCCTGAGCTCAACATCATTGGAACCCTGCAGCAACACAGCCTTCTTCAGGTTTCCATTCTCAGCATCCATGTAGGCGATGCTGTTCTTGCAGTGGTAGGTGATGTTCTGGACTGCCTGGTTGGCCAGTAGACGCATGAAGGCCAGTTGAGTAGCCATGGATTGTGGGCTCAGGGTCTCGTCATTGTAAGCAAACTAAAATGAAAGGATGAAAGAATACCTTGAAACTGCTTATAAATATTAAATACTCAATAAATTTTTTAGTTTTATCCCTTTGACTTGCTGTTGGTAAAATGCTATAACATACCTCAGTACCACTGTTGATGGTCTCGCCAAACCAGGTGTGTTTCTTCTCCTGGGAGCTTCTGTACCAGTTCTTGCGTGGGATGCTCTCTGGGTGGGGGTGGATGCAGGTCTGGCCAGTAGAGAAGTCGCAGAAGGCCTTGATGGCATCCATGGTGCAGCCCTGGTTGGGGTCGATCCAGTAGAAACCTTTAAGGGGAAGAGAGCAACACAAATTATTAAGAGGAAATGGTGCTGTTAGACCAAGATTGACCAGAAAAAGCTTTATCTACTTACCGCTGCTCCATTCTGGGTGGCTGAGCCTGATGTCACGGCAAGTACGAGCGGGGTTCTTCTTTGAGCCCTCAGGGGAAAGCAGATTCTCGATCTGAGTGTTCAAGGACTTGATGGTGGCGTCCACCTCGTAATCCTTGGCTCTGAGAGAGGCCTGGTCAGCTCTGTACTCATCATAGCCTCCAGATGTGTCATATCCACCACCAGATGGGCCAGGGGGTCCGGGAAGACCAGGAGATCCAGGAGGACCCTGCAGTTAAATGGGCCATTAATCAACCATATTGTATTTATACTGTAGGTACAACTTTGTTTTCTCATTCCAAGGTATCTAAAGCTTCTCATCTTAAGGTAAGGTGTGATTTTTACATATATTATTTTTTTCTGTCTTATTGTTGACAATTAGTTGTCTCTGAAAACATAGCATGACAAGACTTACAGCAGGTCCAACATGTCCAGAGGGACCACGGTGTCCTGGGGGTCCAATTGCACCAGGCATGCCATTTGAACCATCCTTACCAGAGGGGCCATTGGGACCAGCTGGGCCCTGAAGATAAATGGGAGAAAATTACCTTGACACATTTTCTCAATTTAATGACAGAGTTCTGGATCTTAAGAATGAAAAAGTTACTTACTCTTGGACCAGAAGGTCCAGCAATACCAGCAGGCCCACTGTCACCAGAAGGACCCTATAAAACAAATTTTTGTTTTTAAAATATTTAATGCACAGTCATTATACTAATTTGGATGAGAATTATTCAAAACTGTTTTCATTGTAACTTACATTAGGTCCGGGCATTCCCTGCAGACCAGGATGTCCACGAAGTCCCTTCATACCCCTGTCTCCTTTTTCTCCAGCAACACCTTTCTCACCACGAGGTCCAGCAGGGCCCTGTATAACAAGGAGATCTTACTTAAAAGGAGTCTATGTTCATAGACTGGCTCCTCACTTAAGAATTCTAATGAGAAGGATAATGTCTGACATACTTACAGGTGCACCTCTTGCTCCAGCAGGTCCAACAGCGCCAGTAGGACCAGAAGGACCCTAAAGGAAGTATGAAAAATTGTATTGATTATATATGGTATAATCTCATGTAATGCAAGAAATGTTGTGACTTTATAGACACCTACAGATTCACCACGGTTTCCAGGTCTACCAACAGCGCCTGATGGTCCATTGGGTCCAGGAGCACCAACAGGTCCAGAGGATCCAGGGGAACCAGGCTCACCACGGTCACCCTGGTTAAAATAATACAATTCAATCAATTTATTTATATATAACACTCTATTGTTAATTAAAGCTAGTATTTCTAAGATATAATAAGAAATATGAAGAAATACATATACAATTTTTTTGAAGAAATATGTAGTCAAAAGTAAAATTTATACCTTAATTCCAGCAGCACCAGGACGGCCAGGAGGTCCATCATTGCCAGGGCTTCCCTACAAAACAACACAAATGCAATTGTAAATAGTGCATGAAAAAGTACCCACCAAAGGTGTTATAACAAAATAAGTCTATAACTCACCTCACGTCCAGCCTCACCCTGAGGACCAGTCATACCAGGCATGCCAATGTTGCCACCGGGTCCACGGGCACCAGGGGCACCAGCAGGGCCAAGTCTTCCAGCATCACCCTAAAAAATCACAAACACACTCAAAATCAGATTTACACTGTAACAATTGTTTCATCAATTTGAGTACAGTCAAAATCAGGAGGTTAGTCATTGCACTTACAACTGATCCGGGGAGACCAGGAAGACCACGGTCACCTCTGGAGCCAGGAAGACCATTGAATCCCTGAGATCCCAGCTGACCCTGAGGCCCAGCAGGTCCAGGTGCTCCCTATTTTTGAACAAAAATAAAAGTTTATTTTGATGTAATATATAGTTGATAATATTTTGAGATTAACACTTTTGTTCAGATAGAACTTACAGGTGCACCAGCCTCTCCAGGGGGTCCCTTCTCACCAGCCAGACCAAGAGGTCCAATCATTCCATTCTCTCCTGGGGGACCAGCAGGGCCAACATCACCACGAGGACCACGTGGGCCATCCTTTCCAGCGGCACCAGTGAGACCAGAAGGTCCAACAATACCCTAATTGATGTGAAGAAAAACATTTTACATGTAAAACCTAAAATCATTACATTCTAAAATTAAGCAATTGTTTCAAAACTTTAGTTTTGAACAAATATATTTAGAATAATCTGAGTTTACTTACAGCAGGACCAGGAGGTCCAACTCTACCAGGAGCACCAGGGAAGCCAGTCAGACCCTGGGATAAAACCAAAAATTAATGAGTTAAGTCTAAGAAAAGTTAAGGAAATTGGATCATAAATCAATCTGTAAAAGAGTACTTACACTGGGACCACTGTCACCACGGGCACCAGGTGGGCCAACAGGACCAGAAGCACCCTAAAGACCACAAGACAAAAGTCCTTCCATAGAAATGTTGTCTAGACATCCTTTCAAAATAATGCATATTTGTAATCTTAAACTTACAAGGGGTCCAGTATTTCCAGCGGGACCGGCAGGGCCAGCGGGTCCAGCGTCACCCTTTCCACCAGCAGGTCCTTTCTCACCTCTTGGTCCAGTCTGGCCATCAGCACCCTGCAAGATGCATTGTGTACCAGTTAGTTTTCTGTGGAAGAGTTTACGTTAAATCTAAAATTGAATGTTCGAAATCCTAAGAAGCTTTTATTAGTGGCAAACATTAGCAAAATTCACATGGACTTACAGGGGGTCCAGCAAAACCAGAAGGTCCAGCAGGGCCAGACTCACCACGCTCACCCTAAAACAAATGACAAAACTTTTGTCAAGTGCTTAGTTGTAATGTGAATATCTAATGCATGTCATAGGACAATTTATATGATAAAAACATTATCATGGAAGTAATAAAGAAAGAAACAGAAAACTCACAGGGGCACCACGAGGACCAGCAGGTCCAGGAGGACCAAAGGAGCCAGTCTCACCCTGAAAGAAGACACAGATTAGTTGCGTCAGAATGATCTTTACAACTACTTGAAGAAAGTAATTTTGAAAGTCTTGCAAGTTAATTATTTGCAGGTTACTTTTTTGGTTGCAAAAAAAAAGCATGCTAAGCAGGTTTTACACTATTTCACATTTATTCTATTTTGCTAGTGTAACCACAATTAAGGCTTAATGCATATTAATAAAACTCAATTACAACAAATGTTTAAATGGCTTTAAAAAATGATAAATTGTTTATACTGTTGGCACTTATCAAAATAAAAAACACATCTAATTTATTTCTACAAAAAAGTGGCATAGAACACAGTTCTAAGAAGACATCCAAAAACAGTTGTAAAATGTGGAGAATAAATTTCTGTATAAATTTGTGGCACATTTTAATAAATGTTGCAACGTGTAATTGCTGTTGAGCATCTAGTAAGAATCATCAGTCACCTTTGATTTTGCTAAAGATTACTAATAATTATCCAATACAAAGTAATGAAATGGAATCGAATTGGGTAATGGCTTTTACATAATTCCAGTGTTTTTGAATGATGGAATATTATTTGTAATTCCAGCAGAGGGCAGCAGTGATTCCCTATAGCTATATATTTTGTGACAGGCAGGGGTTTCTCTAAGCATCGAGTCAAATAAGCAAACTTCTTACCCCACGAAAAGGCAAAAACTTTGGTAAAGCCCTTAATCATCTTTAATGCTCTTACTTTTAATTATTTTAAATATAACATGATAGTTTTTTTATTTAATGTTGAGCTTTAAACAATAAATAGTAATTTTGGGCTGCTGTAAATGTTACATTTTAATAATATTTATTATTTTCATTGATTTGCCATATAAGCTCTTTACCTTGTCACCATTAGCACCAGCAGGTCCAGGGGGTCCACTGGGTCCAGGAGCACCCTGCAAGTAAGGTGAGGAAGATGTACCATAAATTCAATTTATGTTACATTTTTTCTTTTTTTGAAGTGTGAAATCAGATCAAAATGCATGGGATACTTACACGGGCACCATCTTTTCCAGCATTGCCTTCCAGTCCTCTGTATCCAGCCTCGCCCTGTATATCAAATAAATGTGTTTATTATACACAGGGAATCAAATAGATTTGCAAACAGACTTACTATAGAATGATGTGCATAAAAAATTCTTGTTGTCATGTTAACATTATTATCGGAGCGACCATGACCACTGTTTAAAACGTACCTTCTCTCCCTTAGCTCCAGGGGTGCCAGCAGTACCACGCTCGCCAGGCATACCAGCAGCTCCCTGTGGTCCAGGGGCACCAGCAGGTCCAACTGCACCAGGTTCTCCCTGAATAATAAACATTTTGTCAAATATACTAATAAAAACAATGTATCTAGATGGAATTTGTAGTGAATCTGTATACATACCTTGTTTCCATCAGGGCCAGGAGTACCAGAAGGCCCGCGAGCACCAATGGGTCCCTGAGCGCCAGCAGCACCAGCAGGTCCAGGGTTACCACGCTCTCCCTAAACAGTGAGAAAAGAAAGAAAGAAGAGTCAGTTTATTCCCACTGAAGATACTCTATGATAATAAAGAGAACAGCCTATCTGAGAAGGGTAAGTCACCTTTACGCCAGCGGGTCCTGATACACCTTGATCTCCAGGGATACCCTGTTAAGAGATACATTTTTTTGTTATTGATTCATATGACATTATGGATCCAGCACTGTGCAACTGAACTAAAAACTGCATAAGGTGTATTGGCTAGGCAATGAATCCATGTTTTTAATTTTCAATAAATCAAAGGTAACTCATCATCAACTACTCAGAACTACAAAATGTAAATATAAAACAAAATATAAGTATATGCTTATTGCAAGATTGTGACAAGAACTTACTCTATCACCAGGCTTGCCAGCCTCACCAACAGGTCCAGCGGGGCCAGGAAGACCCTGTAAATGTTGAATAATTTAAATAATTGCAAAGACTTGCCATGTCACTATGTAAGCAGGAATAATGCATGCAAGTTTTTTATTTTGTACAATTCTCACATGGCGGTAATTCCCACCCTGTTAAAAAGAATAGCATTGTTGGTCACCAGCATTAGGTATGTTCTGTAAGCCTGGACCAGTAAAGGAAGCATGGTGCGCTTATAGGAGTAGGAATACTAAGTTTTACTTTGAGAACAGCATGACTACTAGCTTGTTTAATCATCACTATGCCAGTTCAATTTACCAGCATGTACCAGTTGGGCCAGCTTCTTATACAGGTTTGTTAGATTTTTCAAAAGGGCAGCGATGACTTCACAGAAGTGGTGATTTTTCTATTCTGGCTTTCTTCACATTAACAGCCTGTGAAATAAAACCTCAAGCCATTTGGACAGAATTTTAATCCACTGTATTGTCCATTTTGAGTTTAAAAGTTAATAATTTTTTTGCAATTGATGGGCCTTTGAGCCCTACCAATGGGATGTACCAATTGGGTGTACAAATTGTACATAAACTGTACATAAGCTGCAAAGGTATGTGAAAAGTATAAGCAAGCATGATGTGTCACTGACCTGGAAACCTGGAGCACCAGAGGGTCCCTGCTCTCCTTTCTCACCAGGGGCACCCTAAATGTGGAGGAAAATGTTGTCTGTTATTATTGAGAACCAGGGATAAGTAATGTGCTAATCTATATTGATAGTGTTTATGAACATTTTAGATGGCCTACTTACAGCAAGTCCAACAGGACCAGCAGGACCATTGTTACCATCAGGACCAGGGCTGCCCTAAGAAACAAGAGAAACTAAATAAGAGGAGCCCAATAGCTTATATCTGAACAATGAATACTGATCGAGGTATTCAAGGTAGCCGATACCCCCCCCCTCTCTCTAAAGTACTTACTCTCAGTCCAGTAGGGCCAACGGGTCCCTTCTCGCCAGGCTTGCCAGCCTCACCCTGCAAGCAGGTTGATTGATAAGATCATTGAAATATTGCTATTCGAATATCTAAATACTTGCACAAAATACTTACAGAAGGTCCTTTAGGTCCAGGGAATCCAATGTTACCGGGCTGGCCTCTGGGTCCAGTTGGGCCAGGGGGTCCGGTGCGACCATCTTGACCAGAGGCACCCTAGAATATGGCATATGAAGTGATGATGAGTGCTCACAATGCATCATGCATATTGCTTGCATGTTTTCACTTATTACTTTGGGTCACTCCAGAACTAGATGTGTAAGATAAATATGAACTCACAGAAGGTCCTTCCTTTCCAGGGGGTCCAGAACTGCCAGGGCTACCAGGGAGACCCTAAAAAGATGAAAAGTGATGGACTTATATGATAAACAGTGGACTCAAGATATTCATAGTAAGATGTTGATTGTGATACTCACTCTGGCTCCAACAAGACCAGCCTCACCAGCACGACCAGCATCTCCAGGAGGTCCACGGGCTCCAGGTGCACCAACACCACCGCGAGGACCAGGCATGCCCTGAGGTACAACATTCATAGATTAGAGACTTAAAGCTTCAGATCAATGTAAATCTGCATGGAATTACAGTGATAAGCAGATGAATTATTAAATACAGTTGTGGCCAATAGTGATGTCATTTTTTTATGTGCTACATATTTCAATTGTTTCATTGGTAATAACCCAATGATGCAAGTTTATTGAGAGATGCACAGGGAAATTGAGGTTATTTAAATACAAAATTGAACCAATCAAATATTAATAAATGATTAAACTGTAGTCAATGTACATTTTTTCACATGCATTTTGTTTGCATTGCTTAATAATACAAACATTCCATGATAAGCTGTAGCTTAGCCAATTAATTTAGTAAAATACTTTTAAACAAATTTGGCGTTATCCTCAACCCAATATAAAATCCCAATATTTTAATAAATAAAAACTATTTATAGAATAAAAATAAAAACTACGCAAAAATATTGTGCGAATAGACAACATTTTTGGCCTCTATATGCATACAAATTAAAATTACATAATAAATACAAATATTTTATGCTATTCTACTCAATTTTTATATAGTACAAAATGGGTAATATTACTTGAATCTTACCATTGGGCCTGACCTGCCAGCCAGACCAGGCAGACCACGAGTACCAGCGGCTCCCTGCAAGAAACATTAATGTACATAGTTTTACATTAAACAAAAACATGCATTCTATGTTAACAATTAAGCACTGGATTAAACTCAGTGAGTAATTATTATTTTTCTAACAGCGAGACCTCTCTTACAATTCACTAGAGTTTTACATTTTTTTGTTTCAAATTTTTTGTATTTGATCTGTACATCTAGAACCTTTTCTTACAGACATCTGATGCTTACAGTTGAAATGTAGATGCCCTTGCATATATACAAAAAAACTAAACAAAGGTCAAACTTACTCTAGGTCCACGCAGTCCCAAAGGTCCAGTAGGTCCCTGCTCTCCAGTTGAGCCTCTCTTGCCCTCCTCACCAGAAGGACCAGGGGGTCCCTGAGGACCAGCACTACCCTGTACAGAAACAGATGAAGAATGAAGTGAACAAGTGCATTTAGACATACAGTAGCACTTTTATAGAAAACACTTAATAAAATATGTAGACAGTGTTTAGACTCACAGGCTCTCCCTTCACACCAGAATCTCCCTTCACTCCAACGGGTCCAGGATCACCCTAAGCATCAAAACAGTTCAAAGGTGAGACTTAGAGTGGGAAATTTATGAATCGGACAATATATGAATGGACAAAACAAAACAAATGAGCAGTCATGCACCAAATTAAATTATGGATACTGACCATTTAGTAGCATCTGATAAATTATCTTACAACTAGTTACTTTTTTCCCTCTTTATGATTAACAAATTGTTATTTTAAATAACTTTTGAATAAAAATGACTGCATAGACCTAAGAAAATGGTAAATGTAAATGTAAGCTGCCTCTTCTTTTTTAAGCATCAAAACAGTAAGTGTAATATAGCTTTATTTTAATTATTTATGTATTTGTTTATTTATAGAATGTTTTGTTCATGTCTTTATTTCATTTTGTAATTTTTTTAATATTACAAAATTTAGTATGATCACTTATTCCTTATTTTTAGCATGTGTCTGTCAGTATGTTTTTTTTTTCATTTTTACATCAACATGTCTGAAAAAACAACGTTATTTCACTCATATTTTTAAAGTTAATTTCACTACATCATTTGTCACAGTTGACAGTTGCATTTGATGCAACACTGAAAAACTCTCATCTTTGACCTAATGTCCAAATCTATAATGGTTTCTAAAACTTTTTAGCCGGTTTTTAAAATCTAAAATCAGCTAATATTTCATCAATAATATACAGTATGTTGTGAATGCAGCAGTTAGAATTAATCAGATGTACTTACACCAAGACCTCTTGGACCAGAAGCTCCACTAGGTCCTTGTGGGCCAGGGCCTCCTCTAGGGCCAGGGAAACCAGGGGCACCAGAAACTCCAGGTAGACCCTGTGAAAGACATCAATTGTAAAAAAATTGTTTTAATTGTAGAATATGTCCTGTTTAGTTTATTTCTGAAAAACTTTGACTGTCGTACACTTTTACCCTGATTTACAAAAGACATCCTCAAAAAATTTTGTGCAGTTTATCAATAATTTATGTAGCTACAAAATAAAAATCAAGAATATTAAGAAGAACTGTTTAGTAAAATTAAAATACTAGTACAGGCCCAAAATACTTATTAACAGTCAATTTAAAGCTTTGTCAATTTTAAAATATATAATAAAACATGTATGAGCTTTTGACATTAGGCTATTGGGCAATTATTACCTATAATTCAGATACAACTTTGGAGTAAAATGATAACTGAATTTCTAGTGAACATATATAGTAGTATATGTAGATTGGTAAGGAAACTTACAGCTGCTCCTTTAGCACCATTGATACCATTAGCACCAGGGTTACCCTGTAAAAATACAAAGACATGTTACTTTTTCTTCTTCTTGATAATCAAACCAATTTATTTGCAAATGACTTGAAATGTACTTACAGGGGGTCCAACGGGGCCAACAGGACCGTTCGGGCCTGGCTCTCCTCTTTGTCCCTGAGCTCCAGATGGTCCAGAGGGACCAGCAGGTCCAAGTTCTCCCTGTCAAAGATTGAAGACTTTTTGAACTACTGTTTGTAATAGAACAGAAGAGACTAAGATTAAGAAAATACATTATATGTCTAAAATCATATACATCTGTGTATACAGTAGTAAATATTTAAAGTGGATTAAAAAACATGTTTCAATATTGTCCTAAGATTGGATGTCTTTCAATTGTTTTTTGACAATTTTGATGAAAGGTTTCGATCCACTGCACATGTTCTTCATGTCTACTTCACATTAGATCTAATCAAAAGATGTGAACTTTGTCTATTAATCTTCTAGCCACATTATTTCACACAGACATGGCAATTCATACCTTGGGTCCAGGGGCACCAGGGAAACCAGGAGGACCAGCTGCTCCCAAAGGACCCTGAAAGGACAGAAAATGTGTTACTTCTACATTCGAGCTCCACCATATGACACATTTCGGGAGTCAAAGGGCAGCTACTCACAGCAGGGCCAGCAGGACCAGTGTTACCATCAGCACCGCGAGCACCAGCTGGGCCAGCAGGGCCAACACGACCTCTCTCACCAGGAAGGCCACGACCACCCTGCACAACACGAGAAAAGAGGTAAGAACCTAAGATGAACAGTTCAAACAGGTAGGCCATACAAAATTATATGTTTTAATAATGATAATACACTTTCATAATAATAATGTTTGACTTACTCTCTGTCCGGGGGTTCCATTTGATCCAGCAGCACCATTCTCACCCTGTTAAAAAAGACAAATGTGAGTCTTTAAAATCTGATACAATGCATTTGAATTTATTCATTATATGGACTAGAAAATATGATATTGTGAATTCTACAATTGTATTTGTGTAGAACCTTTCAAATATAAAAAAACTATCGCAAGTTAGAACATTAAAACATATCAGAACAACAAAGATTGTTTTTGTAAGGACACTCTAACAAATTAGGATTTTAAAATAGGTTTTTTTTGTAACTTGGAAAACAAATTCATAATTATTACAAATTTTGTCTAAATAAGCCTAATTTACTGCTTAAAAGTTGGTAAATTGTTGTTGTAGTGGTTAAAAGTGAACGTAAGTTACAAATCCTCCACCTGTAGGAGTATATTTTTTCAGTTTAACACAAAAAGAAGATATTTTGAAGAATGTTGAAAAGCAGTAACCACTAACTTCCTAATCGTTTTTTATAAATGTCAGTGGTTTTCCAACATTCTTCAAAATAACATTTTAGTGTCTTAAACCAAAAGAAAACTAAAGTTTTGAAACCACTTAATGGTGAGTAAAATGTTTTGGGTGAACCATCCCTAAGTAAGGGATAAAATTAAATGGATAGTTCACAAAAACTATTTCATAATTTACAAATTTTTGATATGTTTTACATTAGTTGAACACCAAGATGGATAATCTGAAGAATGCTAAAAAAACAGCAGCCACTGACTTACAAAGTATATTAACCATCAATTTCCAACATTCTGAAAATTATCTTATTTTATGTTCAACAGTAAAAAGAAACTCATATAGGTTTGTGTTATTCCCATTTCTGCCCTAACCTTATGTACTAATAAACAGTCAATATGCAGGCTAATAAGGTACTAGTTAAAAGTAAGCATTGGTCTCCATACTAAACTTATATTTCACAGTGAAGACAGGTTGTATAAATAAACATGTAGAGTTAGTGTTGTAAGTTCAGCATTGGCACATGGTATTACAGTGAAAATTAGTACCCATATAGTGTTGCCAGGTTTTCTCATTAGTGCCACAGAAGAACTATTTTAGGTCCCTTAAGAACCTTTATAGTGAGCAGTACTTAAAACAACAGTTTATTTTTATGTTTAGAACATTTTTTAAATATTTATTACTTATTTTTTAAGTATAAAGAAACATTTGTGTAATGGAAAGAATTCATGAATGTTAAAGGTTCTTCATGGAACTATTGATGTCAATAAAAAATATTTATATTTAGGCATTAGCACTATCAAGAATTGGACTTTCATTCCACAAAATGTAATATTCATTAATTTTCCTTCGGCTTAGTGTCCTAATTATTAGGGGTCGTCACAACAGAATGAACCACTAACTATTACAGCTGCAACCCAGTACTGGGAAACACAAAATGTAATAATTTTATGTATTTTGAAAGCTGCATATCTGCATAGTCTGAGACGTTGCAGTTTTTGGTGGCGCAGTAGGTAGCACGATCGCCTCACAGCAAGAAGGTCACTGGTTCAAGCCTCGGCTGGGTCAGTTGGCATTTCTGTGTGGAGTTTGAATGTTCTCCCCGTGTTCACGTGGGTTTCTTCCGGGTGCTCCGGTTTCCTCCACAAGTCCAAAGACGTGGTATAGGTGAATTAGTATGCTAAAAATTGACCGTAATGTATGTGTGTGAATAAGTGTGTATGGATGTTTCCCAGTGATGGGTTGCGGCTGGAAGAGCATTCGCTGCATATAACATATGCTGGAAAAGTTGCCGATTCATTACGCTTTGGCAACTAATAAAGGGACTAAGCCAAAAAGAAAATTACTGAATGAAAGTGTGTGTTTTTTACCTTGGAACCAGCTGCGCCAGGCTCTCCTTTGCGTCCATCAAGACCATTGTAACCCTGAGGAGGAAGATATTAAGATCATGAGACCTCGACTTCTTTTTGTAAATGCATGAAACTACTCTGATTTCAGCTTATTAAAACAATTTCTTCTTATCAGTAATCAACACTGCTAACTTACTCTGTGTCCCTTCATGCCAGGAAGTCCAGGAGTTCCTGGGAAACCACGGGCGCCCTTTAAAAAACATTAAAAAAGATGAAGATCCATGTTAGAAATATTACTAAGGTAGATACATACATTCCTGATTTACTTATTTATGAAGCTCTTACCTGAGCTCCAAGGACTCCTCTGTCTCCAGGCTTTCCAGGTCTGCCATTGTTGCCCTTTGAGAAGAAGATGAATAGAGTTATGCACGGTTAGGTTATAATTTCAGCATTAGCACATGGTATTATAGCACTCACATCTTCACCGTTTTTGCCAGGGGGTCCAGGAGGGCCACGAGCTCCAATAGCTCCCTGTAGAGAGATCACAGATGGATAAATCAGTCTTAAAGTTCAAGCATAATTTCCAAACTGTGTGAACACAGTGTTGACCAAGAGTACTTACAGCCTGTCCGGGCTCTCCAGGCTCACCAGCATGTCCTTGCAGTCCTTGAGCTCCCTATATATTCACAAGAACATTAATATATGTTAAATTTATTTTTAGAGCCATGAAATATCATATGATATATATGCAATGTGATATTTAATTGAATTATTGTTTACATATACATAATATTTAGGAAAGTGTATATTGATGAAGAATCAAATCTACAGTTCATGTAACATAATAATAATAATAATAATAATAATAATAATAGAATATTAAAGTACTTACAGGAGCACCAGAAGATCCAGAAGGTCCTCTGGGTCCCATCAAACCCTGCAAAAGTGAAAGTAAAAATGGGCGGCCTGAGGATTCATTATGATCAGCAATGATTTGGATATTATGATGAGACTAAAAGGCTATGGCACACTGCTATGGATATATAGTTATAGTAACAAATGTTGGCGATAATTATATATTTAGTCAGTATGTATGTACAGAGAGGATAGCAATGTAATATTAATTTAGGCTAACATAAAATGACATGAACTCACCATAGGTCCAGGGCCGGGGTCAGGTCCTTTAGCGCCATCATACTGAGCAGCAAAGTTCTACAAAAATGAAATAATATTCCAATATTATTAAAATATTTCCTCAATATTTCGTATTTCATAACTAAATTATGAGACAGATGCTGTCCTTGTGTTTAAAATAAATACAGCTTGTGCTTTTGGAAGGCCTTTTGAGGTCAAAGGTTAAAGGTCAAATGTTAAATATGACTGGGGTAACGGGAGGATCTTGAGTCTTAAATATAACAACAAACACTCGACTGCAATGTAATGAAGAGATTTAGCTTTCTAGAATTTTATTTATTTATTTTTGTCTGAAATGGAAACTTACTCCACCAAGACCAGGGGGGCCAGGAGGGCCAGCAGGGCCAGGAAGTCCAGGTCGGCCGGGTTTTCCATCAGGTCCTTTAGGACCCTGTTGGGGACAAGAATAAATGGTTATAGAATGTGAGTTAAATCTACAGTGTTGAGATGAACTAGCCTTTATGAGGAGTGAAACTGAAACCTAAATATACAGAATAGCTTAAATAACATCAAATTCACTTGCTCTGAAATTAATCCCGATATAGCCGATTAAAATGTATCCCGATTAAAATATAGCGGTATAACTTACCCTCTCACCTCTGGGTCCTTTTGGTCCCTTGAGGCCCTGTTTACAGAACAATATAATCAAACAACTGGGACAGACCAATCTATAACAGCCTCTACATGTTAATAATGCTTTTCATTTGCATGTGGCAAATTAACAATGCTACACTACATCCAGAATTTTATATAATGCACAGTGAATAAATAAACACATTTATGCTATCTTTCTAATATATATCATGTTCTTTATACTGCACATTAATCTTCAAATATTGCATGCATTGTCCAGTGTTTATCATGTGTTTCAGTGAAGACACACTCAACAGAGGTGCGCAAAGGAGCGCACAGGCCTAGCCAACATCGTAACATGCCATCATTCTTGTTCTGCTCCTTTAAGCACCTTCTGTTGTTAGTTGCCAATGTGATATTCAGGTGAGAAGTTTTAAGTCGATCCCAAATAATATTCCACATTTATGCTAATTCCAGTAATCTATGCTTTGTGTTTTGTCCTCTTGAGGGAACTGCTGGGCAAAATCCGCCAGCTTGGAGGAATTTTGGCAGCATGTTGATTTTGTTAGTCTGAGTCCACCTCTTCAGAAGGCCATCTAAAAAGAGCCATTGTGCCCAGGTTGTGTGCTATGCAGGATAGGGTGGTCTCTAGTTTCACTGACATTTGCTCGAGCCAGTCGTGTTTTCCTCCTTCCCGTCACAGGCAAGAAGGAAAAACCCAGAATGTCCGATATCCGAAATACTCTGGAATATTTGAGATCGACCAAAGGATCTTTTCACTGATTATCATCATCATCCATTTGGAGATCTGGGATCAGATAAGGTAAATATCTCTATTAATGTGATTGGAATAACTTGGATACTGACCGCTGTGTGATGACGATGGGGTGGAGGAGGAAAACAGAAAGACAGAGAAAAAGACAGAGGTGATTCGTTAGAGTCATGAACGCCACATCATGTTGAATTTATGAATGTTGACAGATTTATATATAAAAAAGAAACAGAAGAGGCTACTGTTTATGATTCTAGATGTCCAACAGCAATATGTAATTGTTTATGCCAGATGCATGCAAAAATAAATGTTAAATAGAAAAATAATGCAATGGTATTTTTGCAGTGAATGTGATGATTGCTTAAATGTGACGACCTGATTTTAGTAGGCCTGAACTGACTTTTTGGCATCTTTTGCTGTTTTTATATTTTGCTGAACTTGCATTTATTATGATTTTGTATCCATAAGAGTGGGTGTAAATATTTTAATGCATTTCACTGTCTAAAAAAATATCAAAGCAGAAATTTAATCCTCATACTTGTTTAAAAAATCTTAAAAATATATAATACATATTTTACATTATTTTAAAAGTATTTTATAGTACATTTAAGCTTTGTTTAAAAACATGTTAAGAAAGTGTTACAATTTACAATCAATTAAATTATAGTAATATTTTTATTAATATTATATATCATCAATTATTATTCATTTAATTTCTATAAAACAAAAATAATGCAACCTTTTGATAATATAAATATTAAGGCTTTTTTATTTTGAAATACATTCTGTCTCATAATACATATAATATAGCCCCGTTTTAAGTTGAATATATTTATTGATTTATTTGAGCAAGCGTGCACGTAAGGTCATCAGGTGTTTACATGTTTAGGCCTTCCGGTTGTCATGCAAACTGACACCCACTCAGTTATCAGTGGCAGACGCAATATATCATTGCATTTACTCTCCACCAGGTGGCGTATTTGACAGCTGGATGATGACCTAATGCCAGAAGACATGCCAATTTTTCCAAATTTCAGATTTTCCAAAACTAAACTATAAAGTAATTAACATTTTACCTAACTAACTAACTAACTTACTAACTAACTATGAGTGTTTTACTAAATAGATTTGTGTGTGTGTTTTAGATGTATACAATTTATTTTATTTCAGGCCTACATTTAAAGCTATTCTGCGTATGTAATTTAACATTTAGGTATTATTTTTTAATAAAATTCCTTTCCCACTATTTAAAGAGTTTATTAAAATCCAGACAGTTTAAGAGTGTTATAGGATGTCGTCTAGATATGATGTTACAGACTTCAGCCAGCAGGGGGCAGATTTTACAGACCCCCATAATAATAATAAAAAAACACTCCTGGAGTCTGGGACAAAGATGAGGTACTACGTCCTATCCTTAACCTTAACAATAAAGTTTGTTTCATCACTTTTTTATTTTTAAATCACACTTAGAAACAACTACGCCTCGTGTTTCCATCTCTCAAAACGCAACAGATGAAAATATCCAAGACCACGAAGAATCCATTAAAACAGAGAGAGATCCGTCTGGATTTTACGTGAAAAGCCAAAAGAAAACGCCTCAATTCTTCTGATGCAGCTTTAGCTTTCCTTGAGGTAACTTCCCAGAATGATTCAACCCAAAACAAGCGCAGCAAATCCAGTAGAAGAAGAAAGAATAAGCCTCAAGATCCTTTGGTTAGACAAAAAAAGCATATTTCAAACTTACATTGACATGATGCTAGGTACGAAGTCACTGCAAGCAGCAACAGAATCCGGGTATCCACAAAGCTGAGCATGTCTAAACCGACATGCAGACTCCTTGTGCCGCAGTGCCCTGGTTTAACTACTTCAAGCAGGCATACAGTTGTGTTATAAACTCCAAACTTAGCAGGAACCTGCTGCCGTGATGCTAGAATAATAAAGAGCGACCAGCCCTATTTATATGGCAGGAGGTTCCCTTGACTGCGTGTCCAGAGTGAACCCCAAACCAATGGAGAGAGAGCCTCTATATGACTGTCATTCGAGCTCTGCCCTCATCCCTGCCTCTCGCTCTTGCTCTCTCGCCCTCTCTCTCTCTTTCTGACTTTGGCAAAGCTCTGACAATGATGACGAGTACAACGTTTTAATTAGATCCATTCTTTTGAGGACGTGGACATGGTCGAGCTTTGAAGGAGAAAAGCTTTGCGTTTTTCTCAGGCTCTTTTGCGCGTGAAGATGGACGGATCTGATTCCGCGCGCGCTCAACACATCTTCGGGACGCGCGTCTGGGCGCGTTCGCGGGAGATACCGCTTATTTTATTAACTGAAGATATTTTAGTACTGGCTATGCAGGCTTAATAAGTTTGTTTAGATACTCTAAAAACATAACTGTATAATCACGTCGTCAGGATACGTAATAGTTGTGTTCATTTTGGGGTTTTATGCAGTTATTTGCTCTAGGATGCCCTTTTTATGCATAGGCTATACATTATATAGCCTAGTCGCAGTCTGTTATTAGTTTGTCCTAAAAAGTTAAGCTTTAATGCAAAGTGCATACAATGAGTTACAGAGCTGATTAACCTTTTATCTATTAAATTTGTTAGAAGTACAGAAAAATCTATACATTTTAAGACGTAAATGACTGTCAGGTGATTTTTTTGGTACTTAGAGTTTAATAGTGTTTAAAAATAATAATTAAAATTCCTTAAAGTACGAAAGTTGTTGGAAAACGAAATACATCTTCAGTATTTTGAAACTTATGTAAAAATAATCTATTTATTAAATCGTTAAAGCAGTAAAATTTGTATTTATAATAATAGTTATAAATCATTAAAGGACTAAAATTGCAACAACAAAAAATTCAAAAACAAATATTTAAAAGAAGTATTAACTATTTTGACATATTGATTTGTGTGTAATTATATATTATAATTACACACAACAGTGTGTAACAGTTTATTGTAAATAATAAAATAAAGACTTCCCTGTGTGGAAAGAGTTGATGTGGCTTAACTGACATGCTGGAAGCCATTTTGTAGTCATGTGACAAGAAAAACAGGGACGTTTCCTTTTAACCCTCTTGACATTATTATTATTATTATTATTATTATTATTATTATTATTATTATTATTATTATTATTATTATTAATTTGTAATTTAGCATTAACAGAACATTAAAGGCAAATATAAGTAAAAAGTCCATAGACTCACTTACTGGTGATAATATAAGAGAGAAAAGGCAAAATGTAAAATCTGTATAAGTGTAAACACTGTAAAGAGTTAAACATGTACATACTGGTTAAACAAATCTATTTTTATTGCATATCAATATACAGTTTTTTATTTATTAACCCTTTGACCTAAAAATACTTGTAAAATATCAAGTTTGTGTCATTTCTATAAAAAGACTGCTTCTGACTAATGGTAGACTAGTTAAAATAAAATAAAATATAAGATTTTTATTCATTCTTATAGCAGCTGTCTGCCGTCAGACCAGCTTTCTTCGTTTCTTTATCTCTCGCATGGATTGTGTGTGCTTTAGTTGAGTTTCAGACAGAAAGCTGAAGGCCGGTCTGTGAGATCTAATTTCAGCTCAGTCTTCAGCTCTGGCCACAGGACCAGACTTGTCTGCAGCCTGAATCCTGCGCTTCAGCCTCTGCAGAATGTGCTGTTTAAAAGCACACAAACCCCACAGCATTTTCGCCAAAACACACATTTACTGCCTCTGTATCAGTGCTGCTTCACCCTGGTCTGAAACTACCAATAAACAACCATTAAATCATAATTTTTTTAATCATAATTGTTTTTGTTATCAAAACAAACACTGATTAAGAGCACCAGTTGTTTTTAGCACACTGAAAAAAAATATTCATTGGATTTGTTAAATTCTTTTAAGGTAAGTGGTTGCAAACTATTTACAGTGCTCAGCATATATGAGTACACCCCTCACAAATCTCTCATTCACATTAATATTTTCTATAGGAGCTTCACAATATTATATTTGTGCATATCCATTAGTCAATACTGAAACCAAATCTGGAGCTAAATAACTTACAATAATGGTTCAAATATTTGAGGCCAAATGTATGTCATAAAAATATTAAATAAAAATAGAAAAGGAAAAATCAAGAGAAACAAAAAATATATATACAATTTTGTTGAAATGTTGTAGCTTGTAATTATTTTAGCAAAATTTTGCGTGAATTTCAAGGTATTATCTTTACATTTCTAAAGATGTTCTGTGACTAAAATAATAATCTGTTAAAAATATATCTGTTTAATAAATTTGTTTTGTTCAAATGCACCAATATATATCACCCATATTCACTGAGAAATGGATAAAAATACAAATTTTCAAAAGGGGGTGTGCTTATTTCTGCTGAGCACTGTATAAGGGCTGAATTTAAACAAACAGATGAAGTTTAACATTACTAAATTTAATTTGTTTGAATTCAAAAACTAACTGCACAAAAGCGTGCCAAACAGCAAAAATATATTCATCAAGGTGGCAACACCAAAGCTCCAAAAAATAGCAATTTATTCAATTAATAAGGCTAACACGAAGCGTGTAATATTTTGAGCACTCCGGCTCTTCATCAGAGAGTATTCATCACACACTCTCAGAAATAAAGGAGCTGTCACTAGGGTGGAACCTTTTCAAAAGGTACACATTTGTATTTAAAGGGTCCATATTGGTACCTCAAAAGTATATATTAGTACCTAAACATTTTTAAGAGGAACACTTTTGTACTTTTTAGGTACTAATATGTACCCTTGAGGTATTAATATGAACCTTTTAGGTACAAATTTGTACCTTTTGAAAAGGTACCACCCCAGTGACAACTTGTGCACCTTTATTTCTGAGAGTGCAGCATGTTGCTCTTTTTATACATTTCCAGATCTCATACATTCTCACAACAACAAAAAACAGAAAAATACACATTAATAAATTACACAACTTGCATATTCAAAACAAAAATACAAAAACAAATCCTAATAATGCATCACAAATAGAGAAAAACATAACAGAATATAACAAAATAATGCAACAAAATATAGCCAAAAAACTTTACACAAACAACTAATTAAACATTAAACAAATGAACGAATGTCAAACTCCTAAACCTCTTAGAGACAACAAATCTAAAATTAAAATCTAAAAACACCCCCCACCACCACACTCTCAGAAGGTACGAGAGCTGTCACTGGTACCTTTTTAAAAGGTACACATTTGTACTTAAAAGGCCCATATTAATACCTCAGGGATACATATTAGTACCTAAAAAGTACAAAATTGTACCTCTCAAATGTTTTAGGTACTAATATTTACTTTTGAGGTACCAATATGAAGCCTTTAAGTACTAATGGGTACCTATTGAAAAGGTACCACCCTAGTAACAGCTCTCGTACCTTTATTTCTGAGAGTACACATGAACACTTTAAATTCAGTCCACATAAATTGTTTGCAACCACTTACCTTAAAAAAATTTGTAAATCAAATGAATAATTTTTTTCAATGCAGAATGTTGCTGTTTTGTTGGAAATCTGCAAGTTGGAAGATGTTTCATATATTCTCCATGGGAATATCATAAATAATGATAAACTATTATAAACTTGTGCACATAAATTCATGATTCGGCGGAGACTATGCAAACACACATTACATTCTATTTACACTAGGAAAAATGACATTTATTGCATTGGTATAAAACATTGCATATAATTTGCACCCATTATGTTGTAGTGCATCATAGAACACTGCAGCACATCTAACAATAATTTAAGGGACATCCTACCAGAATGTTCCTTATTCTTATCTCTTATTCAGAATTCTACCTACATTTTCACTTATAAAAAATGTGACAGGGCCTGACCTTTAAGGTTGTCGTCCTTAAAAAATTCCTACAAAAACGAGCATAAAATCATGCAATTCAATGATAGAACGCATCCTTGATCACTGTCAGCTTCTTCTCCGTCAAATGATGTCACGACATTAAAGGTGTATTGCACGCATTTTATCTTAAATTTAATGCAAATGGGACAGGACTGACAGAAACACGGGCACAATAGTAAATTTATTTGTATGATTTATTTGTAGAATTTATTTATAATTTCATGTGTTTTATTAGTTAATGTGAATGATAACAACGTAAACTTGCTATTTCTGAAGTAGTTTTTTTTCTAAATAACAGTTTTTAGCATAACAAAACTATTAAAGCTGTAGGTTCAATTGGGCTGAGGACAAGGACAATGACAGGGTTTGCACATTTGTAAAGTGTTTTTAATAAAGAAAACAAATCTGAGAACCAAATGAATGACATATTCCTTTACAGAACAACTCACAGAAATAAACCATCAGTCCATTTTAGACATTTTTGGGATGAAATACTTTTTATTCACTGTATTTATGTACTTATTTCAGGGATGTACTTAATAATGTCAAGACTCTATTCCATTCGAAATTGAATTTGAAATGAAGTCAAAATATTATTCATATTATTACGAAACCTATATTTATTTCAAACTAAACAGCATAAATATGACTCTAAAATGTTAGGCATCAGTACGTATTACATAAGTTTATCAAAACATTTTTTTGTCCCTATA
>CAIGQZ010004625.1:1733520-1744557 GCA_903798205.1 Danio tinwini
ACACACACACACACACACACACACACACACACACACACACACACACACATACACACACACACACACACACACACACTACGGCCAATTTAGTTTATTCAATTCAACTATACAACATCCCAGCATTTTTTGGGGTGAATACTGCACTTCAGACAATAGCACTATCTACTGTGGGGGAAACCGGAGCACCCTGAGGAAACCCACGCTAACACAGGGAGAACATGCAAACTTCATACAGAAATGCCAACTGGCGCAGCCGGGACTCAAACCAGCAACATTATTGCTATGATGTGACAGTGCTAACCACTGAGTCTCCATGTCGCTCAGTGATATATAACTCAGTGATATTATTTGAAGTGGAGTGTTCACTTTAAAAAACACTGGGATGTTGTAATCCAACAATGGGTCAAGAATGGACAGACCCAGCATTCAGTTTAAATTACTCTAAATTAAGCCACAGATTGAGTTGGGTTTGTCCGTATTTGACCCAACGCTGGGTGACGACAACCCATAGTTTTTTAGACTATATAATAATAATACTATTAATATATGTAAACAATAGCATTGTGATAAAACATAATAATAAACCCATTTATATAACCTATTTAATTATATATTATTAATATATCACATTCATTCATTCATTTTCTTTATTGCTAAAAGAAATCGATTGACTGAATTATCTTATAGCAACAGTTTTAACAACAATGTTGTTATTTATATAATAATAATAATGATAATAATATGTAAATATAATTGTGTTGTGATTAAACATAATAATAAACCTATTTCTTTAACCTATTTAACAATATAATATTAATATATCTGATTCAGGCTCTATTACTATTAAATCCAATATCTTATAGCAATGGTATTAACAACAAAGTTGTTATTAATAAAATAGTAATAATAATAATTATTATTAGTAGTAATAATTATAATATTTTATATAAATACAATGACCCAAATATGGTATAATCATTAAACTTATTTATAATACTATAATTATTTATAATACTACTATAATAATACTATTTTCCAGTACTGGGAAGGGCATCCGCTGCCTAAAACATATGACGGAATAGTTGGCAGTTCATTCCGCAGTGGCAACCACTGATAAATAAGAGATAAAGCCGAAGGAAAATTAATGACTGAACGAATGCATAAAAATAGCTAAAACTCTAAAGCAGTGGTTCTCAAAGTGGGAGTCGGGACCCCCTGAGAGGTCGCTAGACAATGAAGGGGGGTCTTCTTGTGATTTCCAAAGATCTATTTATTTTTAATAAGCCATAAGAATTACCATATTTTATTCATAACCTATTGAAGAGAAAAATAGTTGTTTATAGTTACTATAAACAATATAGCTACTATAGAAGCTTATAGTTACTAGTTCAATTCAATTGCGACCCCTAGGGTAATTACATTATATTAAAGACACAGCAACAGCGTCAGATGCAGCAGATTGATTTTATAACACCAGGTTAAACTTTCTGGCACATTTACAGCACTGACAAACAAAAAAATAAAATTAAACGAAGAATAGACTTGGGTCTGTTGGTGCGTGTGCGTCATTGCATGCAAGGTTTCTGTATTTATAACAACCTCAGAGGATATTGGGGGTCGCGAGTCACTGGCATTGTTATTTTGGGGGTTGCGGGCTGAAAAGTTTGGGAACCCCTGCTCTAAAGGATGAACCATTATGACAATATATGATAACAGTAATAATAATTATTGTAATAATAACTTATGTACAGTATATGTAATAACATTTTCTAATGACATCTAATAATGAATATAACAATTCCAATAGTGGTTATAGGTCTTTACAGCTTTTATCACTGTAATGTAATCTCCATTTAAACAAATGAATAAACATATAAATAATGTGCAAATAACATTATTATATTTCCATATGGTTTAAACAGTTAATCTTAACAATATGCCAGTATGTGATTATCTTCTCATTACATTAAATTGCATATAAAATAAGCAATCTTTGGCAGCATGGTGGTTCAGTGGTAAGCACTGTCGGCTCACAGCAAGAAGGTCGCTGGTTTGAGTCCCGGCTGGGCCAGTTTGCATTTCTGTGTGGAGTTTGCATGTTCTCCTCCGGGTGCTCCGGTGTCTCCCACAGTTCAAAGAAATGCGCTATAGGTGAATTGAATAAACTAAATTGTCTGTAGTGTATGAATGTGTGAGTTTGTGTGAGTGAGTGTGTGTGTGTGTGTGTGTGTGTGTGTGTGTGTGTGTGTGTGTGTGTGTGTGTGTGTGAGAGAGAGAGAATGAGTGTGTATGGGTGTTTCCCAATACTGGGTGGCAGCTGGAAGGGCATCCGCTGCGTTAAACATATGCTGGAATATTTGGTGATTCATTCTGCTGTGGCAACCTCTGAAATAGAAACCAAGCAGAAGGAAAATGAACGAATGAATAAGCAATCTTCATAGTAACCCAGAGATTTAAAACGATTTTAAAACAGCATAGACATATCATTAATTTGTTAATCCAGATCAAATAACGTTTGATGTCTCTTATGCAGCAGCTCTTCAGTAGTCTCTCAGCTCTTCTGGTCGGCCATGTTGCAGAGCTCTGCTGTTTTCCACATAACTCCCAGTGGTTTTGCTAGTGTTGTGTGTTACTGGATTCCAGATGTGCTGAGCTCAGGCCTCGTGCTATTGGCTGAGTCCTTAACCCAGTTTCTCCACATCTAGAGGCAGAGCAATGGAGGTTTGTGGACCATGTTTGAGTTTATCACTGAACACCTGCCAGCGAGCAGCAACACGATCAGGACAAGAGTCTCATAGCAGTGTGTCTGTCAGAGAGCGAGTCTAATGCATTCAGACACAAGTGTGAAAACCATCGGCAAACACACTGCGGCTTCACAGGTTAACTAGAGGACGACATTCAAATGAGGAATTACCAAGAGCACGTATAGGTTGATTTGGGCTGTGTTTACTCTCAGCATATTCTGGTTTGATTAAAATAAATGGAAACACTTTAGGTCACAGTTCATGCGTTATAAAGTAGTTATAAAGTAGGATCTTACTCTGCATCCCTAATCCAACCCAAAACCTAAACCCAACAGCCGATTCGAATGTTATCACTCAATTGAATGGGCGTTATCAGTGGTTATCAGCTGATATATATGGGCCAGTAGGGGCCTTCTGCGCCTACTGGTACGCTCAGAAGGTTGTTATCATCCATCCACATGGTTAATCAGCTATAGATTACATACGGCTGCTGCCGGAAGTTAACGAGAATTATTCATTCATTTTTTTTCGGCTTAGTCCCTTTCTTAATCTGGGGTCACCACAGTGGAATGAACTTTTCCAGCATATGTTTTACGCAGCGGATGCCCTTCCAACTGCAACCCATCATTGGGAAACATCCATACACAATCATTCACACACATACACTACGGACAATTTTAGCTTACCCAATTTATCTGTACCACATGTCTTTGGACTGTGGGGGGAACCGGAGCACCCAGAGGAAACCCATGCGAACGCAGGGAGAACATGCAAACTCCACACAGAAACGCCAACTGACCCAGCCAAGGCTCGAACCAGTGACCTTCTTGCTGTGAGGCGACAGCACTACCTACTGCGCCACTGCGTCACCACCGTGCTATATATATATACAATTTTATTTTCTGATGTATCATGCAGTACATCCATGTGACCGATTAGCTATCTCCATTCTTCTTCAATTGTTTGCTGTTGGTCACTAGGTTACCAATACCACTGTGAGCTGCTCTAACAACTTGATTCAAATGCTCCTTTGTGCATTTAAAAACCCAGCTATATTCACACCCATTGTTCAGTACAGGAGTCAGAGACACGTCTTCTGTCCTGTCAGCAGCAAAACATGCCTGCAAAGTTTATAAAACATGCTACTAAAAATATGTTAGCAGTGTGCTAAATCATTCAAGGAACAGCTAGGTTCTCGCTAGGTTAGTAATGTTCAAAACATGTTAGCGCTAGAAGAGCTAAATCATTTTATTACAATGTTAACAATGTTTTCATTGCTTTCACTGTCAGAGGCGATTTTCAAGTGTTTTCAATTTCATGTAATGATTACATTCCCACCAGCACCCCTAGCTGTTCTGAATGCGCTGCAAACTATGACTTCTTGAGACCTTATTGCTTTATTTTACATTTTAACCACAGTATGTTTACTTGCCAATGCTTAGCTACTTGTTTAGGTAGTTGAAGTGACATAATGTACAATATAGGCTATGCTACATAAGAAGATACATTCATAGTGTTAGCATTCAAAGAGGCTTGAGCTAGTGCTTACATTAATTTTTTGCTCAAATCACTGCTTTATGAGACTTTAATTAGCCAAATGTGTTCATTTTGTGTTGCCTGTCAATATGTTTTGACTCTTAAAGTGCTAAGATGTTGACTTGTGTTTTAGAACCGACATATGGTCACAGTTTTAGCTAACGATTTTACATCTTGAATGACCTGGGGATGAGCAAAATTTAATTTTGGGGTGAACTATCTCTTTAAGGCCTCTCATAGTGTACCTCATTGCTTAAACATAATGTAAATAGCCTATTTTAATGGACTTCTAGTGAGTCGAATGGATTGTGGTGTATATATGGGATACACAGGCACTGTGGGTGAGCAAAGAGAGCACTAGACTGCTGGTGTGGCATGTGAATTATCCCATCCTCAAGAAAGCACAGCTAGACAGTGGGTCATTAAGGAGGAGGAGCACACACTCCCATAATTTAGAGCTCATTTGACTGAGAAGAGGACACACTCGCACAGAGAGAAGGAAAGTTGACTGAGGTTTTCAAATTACAGGCTATGCTCCAAAGCTGATATCCTTTTTTTTCCTTACTTTGGACTCTGCGGTGATGACCTTTCCATATGAAAAGAGAGAAAAAAATCTGCTGCAAAAAAACATGAGAAGAGAAAATCATACTGTATGACACCAGTTGAGGGTTGATGATTAACAAAAATGACCCCAGGTTTTAGGATAAAGAGGCAAAAAGTGACTCTTCATAGTTAAAGCTATAATGGCTGTCAAGATTTAGATGAAAAATTATTGAAGAGTGGCATGTTAGCAGCACGACACTTAAATTTGTGTCCATTTTGTTTTGTGTGTGTGTGTGTGTGTGTGTGTGTGTGTGTGTGTGTGTGTGTGTTTAATTGCAGCGCTGAGTCGTACAGCCAATCATAGACGTTTCTGTTGAGTTTCAGATCAGATTATTGACTAAAAATCTCAAGTTCGTATTGCATTGTGCATTGCATAATTAAATATGAAAATGGCCCTGCACAATTAAATGAACCTTTAAGACTGTTGTGATTGAATTAAAAACAATTATGAGTGTCTATTAGTAGCTTTTCAGTTCTGTGAGGATTTCTTTTTACATATTTTAATACAACGCCAACCAATCACACACATTTCTGTTGAGTTGGTCAATGCAGTAACCAATGAGACGCCTTAGATTAGTCACCGATGAAAACACCATGTTTTTTGAGGAGGTAAGTTTTAAAATTATCAATAATGATGACTGTATCAAGTTATAGGGCCCTGCAGAATTAAAATAAAATATTACGCTTTCATTATAATGCAAAAAAACAAAATCAATAGAGACAAGTTATTTTGTGTTTTATCGCAACGCTGAGCCTTACAACCAATCACACGCGGTTTTGGTGAGTTGGTGATTAGACTGGCCAATCAGAGGCATTAGATTAGTAAACGCTGAATGATTGTTTTGTTTGTTTCTCACTAAACGATCGTGAATTCTCTCACTATAAACAACTAAACGAGGCAAGTAAGAGATTAATTTCTCACATTTAGTGCTTATGGATAACTTGTGCCTAAATAGATGACATCAAGGCGACATGTTTGGTATTTTCTCCAAATGACGTTACAGATAGGCCTACTGTTTGTGTACCTAAAGTTATTCTGTTAACGTTAATGACATGAATAGGCCTAATCAAAAATACGCGAGTCTACAATGCAATGCATTATTAGCATTTCATTTAAAAAATATAAATATATCTTGTTGTACAAAATCAAATGGAAATCTGCTGTTTAAAACCATCACCATCTGACAGCTAGATCCAGCATTCTTAATCTGAGATAAATCAAAAAATGTTGGTCTTTTCAACAGAGAAGAGAGAATCAGAGCTGGGAACCACCCTTGCTTCTGCCTAACACATAGTTAGTTTTATTCCGTGTCCACATGACTCAAAGTCTGGTCAGCAAAGGCATAATAAGAGGTATAAAAATACACAAGCACAATGTCACAGGAGTGCACAGCCAGTTAAATTGGTAGATGGGTCTGCAGTGGTTTGAGAGTAAAGACCTGACATATAATACCTTTTAGGACGAGAAAAGAGTTGTCTAGCACAAATAATATATAGATTTTTTATTATTATTGTAGAATAAAAAAAACTATAAATTTATACATTTATTATTGCATTGTAAAATTTAATTTAAACAATTTTTTTATTAACTATTTAGATACTGGCAACACAGTGGCGCAGTGGGTAGCACAGTCGCCTCACAGCAAGAATGTTGCTGGTTTGAGCCCCGGCTGGGTCAGTTGACATTTCTGTGTGGAGTTTGCATGTTCTCCCCGTGTTGGCGTGGGTTTCCTCTGGGCGCTCCGGTTTCCCCCACAGTACAAAAACTTGTGGTACAGGTGAACTGAATAAACTAAAATGGCCCTAGTGTATTTGAGTGTGTGCAAGAGTGTGTGGGTGTTTCCCAGTGTTTCTTGTGGTTGGAAGGGCATCCGCTGTGTAAAACATGTGCTGGATAAGTTGGTGGTTCATTCCATTGTGGCGACGCTTGATTAAAAAAGGGACTAAGCTGAAAAACGAATGAATATTTAGATACTCAAATTTCATGTTTATGCATGTGTAAATAGTTATCTTTAATCTTTGTATTTTATTTAATATTTCATTCATTCATTCATTCATTTATTCATTCCAAAAGCACATTAGTATTCTGACAATACAGTTTATTGAAACATATTAAATATTTTTTTTATTTTAATTGTATTTATTTCAAAACCACCCTCAAAAATCACCATTGCTGTTTGTTTAAACTACTTATTTAGAATGATTTGAAACAACACAATTTTTAGTTTTTTTTTGGGACAACTTAATTGTTTTTTGTTCAATCCACTTAAATTTGTAAAAAAAAAAAATTTTTGGAATCGGATGTTACCTCCCGATTAGGACTCAAGTATACAGTTGAAGTCAGAATTATTAGCCCCCCTGTTTATTTTTTTCCCCAATTTCTGTTTAACGGAGAGAAGATTTTTTTTCAACACATTTTTAAACATAATAGTTTTAATAACTGATTTATTTTATCTTTGCCATGATGACAGTAAATAACATTTGACTAGATATTTTTCAAGACACTTCTATACAGCTTAAAGTGACATTGAAAGGCTTAACTAGGTTAATTAGGTTAACTAGGCAGGTTAGGGTAATTAAGCAAGTTATTGTATAACGATGGTTTGTTCTTTAGACAGTCGAAAAAAAAAATTGCTTAAAGGGGCTAATAATTTTGACCTTAAAATGGTTCTTAAAAAATTAAAAACTGCTTTTATTCTAGGCAAAATAAAACAAATAAGACTTTTTTCAGAAAGAAAAAATATTATCAGACATACGGTGAAAATGTCCTTGCTCTGTTAAACATCATTTGGGAAATACTTAAAAAAGGGGGAAAAAATCTAAGGGGGTCTAATAATTCTGACTTTAACTGTATATGTATAATTATGCAGTGGCACAGAGTTAGGCCTCTTTCTTGACTTTACACAGAAACCGCAACGCGTGCGGCATGACATCACTTTGTTGCAGAGACGCTATTGGTTAAATGCCTTTGGAAACACTGTGGCACTTTTATTTATTTGTTTATTTCTTTACACGCCTTCCCGGTATTTTAAGGTGAGGTGCTATTTGTTTTTATATTCGATTTTTTTATATTTACTGTTGCACTAAAGTCAAAAAGTGAAGAATTTATGCTGTTTATTACTTGATTGTTCAAGCTACCTTACAGAAGTGCTCTGTTTGTTAACAGAGTTGTTGAATGTTAAAATAAGGTGAATTAAATAAAAAATAAGGAACATGCTGGATAGAGGTGTAAACCTACACTCGTCTTACGGTTCGGTTACGATTATCATGATAGATTCGGTTCAATTCGATATCATGGTGTATTGACAATGCATTTCATACACAATTTAATATTTTACTTCACAGCACAAGAATTCTTGCCTTAAAATGTATAATATATTTATATTCATATATTATTAGTAATACAATTCGTTCCTTTAGTACAAACAATCAGAACTGTACCTTTAAAAACTCAAGTACATGCACAGAACAAAATGCTCTGTTTATGAGCACTGTCAAGCGAGTTCTTGCACCCCTATGATTGGTCACACGCTCAACAGAAAGGGCTGCGATTGGCTTTAACGATCTGGCGCTGTTCACCGATAAACGACACTGATAAACGGCAGCTGCGATCACAGCTGATCCATGATAGACGCAGTGGAGAAAACTCGCTCTGCAGACACACTCGTGTCTAAATCCACAAGGATCTCTGTAACAGCTGAGAGGAGAGGAACCTTCATGCCAGCATGTCAAAGGTCCATAGTGAGAGAGAATTGGAGGTTACTTTCAATTTCTTAATCATAGTGAAATAGGGGCTTCTGCTGTAACTTCAGTGTCAGACAATAGACTGTCTAGTGAACACTCACTCACTGAATTGTGCAGAGTTTTTGCGTTTTTATATAGTTGGAGTGTTTAAATTACTCATGCTCGCCTCCCTCGCCATAGTAAGCTACCACGGCATATGTGATAAATTAAGTCAGTACGTAATAACCGGTTATGATCTATTACCGAACTGATACTAAATTGAGTCTGCATCGTGGTGCACCGAAGAAACAATTCATTTTGACACCCCTAATCCTGGATCTGTTTCTTCGCTCTTCTTTATTCTTTTTTATGTATTTTTTAAGTATTGGATTGGGTTTCGGTATCAGGAGATACTCAAAGTCAAATGAGGGCAAACTCGAGGGCAAAAAAACCTGATCGGGACATCCCTATTTTTTGCATTGCATATTTAAATTTAATGATCATATATTTCATATGTTTAATAACAATATAATGTGCAATTCTAAAGATTCACTTATAAATTGATTATAACAGTAGTTTATATTTGCTCTTATTAGAAATAACACTAAAATTAAACAGTTTGAAAAAGTCCTGGACAAAATGTTTTTATTATTAATAATAATGAATTCATTAATTCTATTTGAACTGTTTTCATTCTAAAATCACATATATGTTTACCAATAACACTAATAAGACTTTATAATAAAAATAACAGAACCTTAAAATAACAGAAAAGCTTCTGTTTAGCAGTTTGTTACAGTAATTTACAGGTGAGTGTGCTTGACAAACCACCTGTTGAAAACATTCTCTGACATTTTAACTGACACTTGCACCAATTTTTGCAAAAAATCCCTATATGAAGTGTGCTTCACACAGGTGAGTGGGCTTGACAAACCACCTGTTGAAACACTCTTCTCTCTATTAAAAAACACTACTACTTAATGGCTCGCATGCTGTTTTTAACATAATAGTTTGGAAGTATGCGATTTTGGACACAGCGTCATGTTTTTGCATGCATGCAAAGTAATTGCCATAATTGTCATTATTTCAGTCTAGCCATTAAGACTATGAAGTTATTAGCTTCAAACTTGTTTGATCAGGTCCAAGCAAAGCTGAATCCTGGATATGTGAGTGGGTGATTAAATGGTTAAGCTAAAGCAGCCTCAGTAAAGGCAAACGGTGAAATCTTTTCCATATAACAACACACATGAGGAACAGTTTAAGTGAGTCCAGCTGTCTCTTTCTCTTTCTTTCTCCCTCTCTCTCTCTCTGTAACTCTGGAAGAGGGCAAACGCGGTGCAGTATATCATCACACATCTGGGAAACTTACTCACTCTTAGTCCGCTGCAACGAGACCGAGCTGTAAACTAGACAATTTTTTCAGATCTCAGTAGCACTAGAAGACAAAAGTGTTAAAAAGTGCAGGATGTTGAGTATTCCTAGCTGCCCTGCCAACTTCACCAGGCACCAATATACCACTCTGTAAACACACACAATTACAGCTCTCTGCTGCTGTGGTCTCCAACAGTGTGGGAAGGATGGAAAACCTGAATGCCAATGATAGAACGCAGCCATTTAGAGTGCTGTCTGCTGATTGGCTAAGTTGGGCTGTCAGTCAAGAGTGGAGGGGCGGGACGTGTTTATTAGGACTCTGCCTTGATTTGAGAGAAAGAAACTTTTGCAGATGTTGTGTGTGCATCTGAATTACGATATACTGTAATAAACTCCTCAAAGAGAAGAGTCTGATTGGTTCATTGTTAAAGAGGAGGAGAGTTTTTACTGGTTTTTCAATATGGAAAATATGGCTGCCCAGACGACTTGGCATTCCACGTATTATGTTCTCCAACACAAATTCCTTTGACTTGGACGATTTTAACAGTCTAGCATGCGATCTTCTTTTTTTCATGCCTCATAGATTGATTTGATTTGAAGTAAATCTGTCAGAAAAAATGAAAATGAAAATGGTCAAATTTCTACAATATTTCCAAAATATTGCATCATTAGAGGGCAGAAATAATTATTTCTGTGACTTTAAATGCTTTTTGTTAATGTGAAGAGAAACTATAAATATTGCATGTCCCTTTTTGGTGTTTAAGTCGAATTAAATTGACAACATTGATCATGTATGCATATTAAATGCAAGTTAAATATTCATTTTAATGTTTAATTATAAACATTAAAGAAGTTATTAAAAATATTGGTAAATTATCTTCCTTTTCATTCAGTTTAACAGATAGCGTTTATATAAAAAATGAAACAACATACATATTTTGACCAGCTCTTATAAAATTTGAAGGATGGCAGCAAAGTATAAATAATATATTTTTTTGTATTCTAATGATGTTTCTAATGTTTACAACCCAATATTAATATTACAAGTCATTTGTATATA
>CAIGQZ010004625.1:1760628-1781826 GCA_903798205.1 Danio tinwini
GAATAGAATAGAATAGAATAGAATAGAATAGAATAGAATAGAATAGACCTTACCCCAGGTGGAGGAGTTCAAATATCTCAGGGTTTTGTTCACGAGTGACGGAAGGATGGAACGTGAGATAGACTAGTGGATTGGTGCAGCGGCATCAGTAATGCGGTTGATGTACTGGTCCATTGTGGTAAAAAAGGAGCTGAGCCGAAAGGCAAAGCTTTTGATTTACCGGTCAATCTACGTTCCTACTCTCACATATGCTCATGAGTTTTGGGTCATGACCGAAAGGACAAATCTTGGATACAAACGGCCGAGATGAGTTTTCTTCGCAGAGCAGCAGGGCGCACCCTTATAGATAGGGTGAGGAGCTCTGACACCAAGGAGGACCTTGAAGTAGAGCCGCTGCTCCTCCACATTGAGAGAAGTCAGCTGAGGTGGCTCGGGCATCTGTTTCGGATGCCTCCTGAATGCTACTTAGGGAGTTGTTCCAGGCATGTCCCACCGGGAGGAGGCCTCGGGAAAGACCCAGGACATGCCGGAGGGACTATGTCTCTTGGCTGGCCTGGGAACACCTCGGGATCCCCATGGAGGAGCTGGAGGAAGTGACTGGGGAGAGGGAAGTCTGGGGCTCTCTCCTAAGACTGCTACCCCTGCGACTCAGCCCCGGTAAAGCGGCAGAAAATGAATAAATAATATAATATAATAAATATAATATAATATAATATAATTAATATAATATAATACATTTTACAGCAATTTTTTACAGTGTGTGATTATTAACAAAATCGTTTGTTCTGAGGGTCTCGATGCATTTTCAAAGTTTTGTTCCCTTACTAAAAATTGCATTTTTAAGAAACGTCCAGCTCTTCTTTGTATTTTTTCCAGGTAAAAAAAATCATTGAAAAGGAACATGATGAAGGTCAAAGGACAAAGAAATGTCTGCATCACAGCTGGGGCCTGCGATTGGTTTGTGTGGGACGTTTAGTTTAGCCCTACCAAGCAGGATAAGTCTCACTGAGCAGGAATCAAAGCTCTTTCCTCTGCTTTTCCCAGGAGCAGTTAAATAAACACACTCGTAAGACCCACATCTCCTCTTCACAAGTTCACAACATGAGCACTGTGTTTTTCTTTCTCGTCTGATCTTCATGTGAGATTAGTGTGTGTGTGTTTGTACAGTAAGTGTTGGACTGGAGGAAGTGAGGGTTTTTTTGCCATGTTGAGCCCCAAAAGCTTGAACACTTCTTCACATTCCTGTCTGTCATGTTACTGTCTGATGGAAATGTTAGGAGTGATGCAATGTTTTTAGTCAAATAGTTACAGCTGTACAACTGCAGTGTGAACATTTGCTTCAAGTCATATAAGCCATTTAATAATAATAATGTAAAAATTGCATGCAATATAATGCATGTTTAAGACTTACATGGAGAAAGGAGGTTTGGAAAAAATTAAAAATGGGGCCATGATTTTAAACTGTGATATCTGACATGTCTAGCACTTTCTGTGTGTTGTTTAATTGTACTAATTGTCTTTTAATTATTATTTTAAACATTTTAGAGGCATTATTGTGTTGCATTATTTTAAATTAGATGTCGGTTTATTTACTTGTCACTTACTTTATTTAAAGACAATATGCTGCTATTAGCTGAAAATCATTCATTAATTTTCCTTCAGCTTGGTCCCTTTATTAATCAGGGGTCGTCACAGCGGAATGAACCGCCAACTTATCCAGCATATGTTTCATGCAGCAAATGCCCTTCAAGCCGCAACCCAGTATTGGGAAACTCACTCACACACACACTTTTATACTAAGGCCAATTTTCATTCATTCATTCATTTTTCTTTGGCTAAGTCCCTTTATTCATCAGAGGTCGCTACACCAGTATGAACCTCCAACTTATCCAGTATATGTTTTACACAGCGGATGCCCTTGCAGCTGCAACCCTGTAATAGGAACCACCCATTCACACTCAGACTCACATATACCAAGGCTAATTTTGTTTACCCAATTCACCTTTAGCGCATGTCTTTAGACTGTGGGAAAACCAGAGCACCCGGAGGAAACCCATGCCAACATGCAAACTCCCCATAAAAAATGCCAACTGGCCCAGCTGGGACTCGAATTAGTGACCTTCTTGCTAAAAGCCGACAGTGCTAACCACTGAGCCACTGTGCCGCCTATGAAATAGTTTTATTTATAATTTGATGTGTTTTTCAGTTAGTTGTATATTTATTAATTCACTATTTTACTTTATTTTAAAGGCTTTTTAAATGTTTTTTGTTTTATGTTTTATGCTTTGTTCATTTTTTACATTTTAATGAAGTCAAGGTGATGCAGTGGCGCAGTAGGTAGTGCTGTTGCCTCACAGCAAGAAGGTCGCTGGGTCGCAGGTTCGAACCTCGGCTGGGTTAGTTGGCGTTTCTGTGTGGAGTTTGCATGTTCTCCCTGCGTTTGCGTGGGTTTCCTCCCCCCACATTCCAAAGACATGCAGTACAGGTGAATTGGGTAAGCTAAAATTGTCCGTAGTGTAGGAGTGTGAATGAGTGTGTGGATGTTTCCCAGAGATGGGTTGCAGCTGGAAGGGCATCCCCTGCGTAAAATCGTGCTGGATGAGTTGGCGGGTCATTCTGCTGTGGCAACCCCAGATTAATAAAGGGACTAAGCTGACAAGAAAGTGAATAATGAAGTCTTAATTGTATTTTCATTTTTTATTTGTTTTAAAATTGTATTACTTTTCTAATTTTATAGAACTTATCTTCTATAAGAGTCTTCTTTCTCTGTCTGCAGTGGATGACGTGGCTGCAGACACCAGCTTTCTTGACCTCCCTGCACTGAGCGACACACACCTACAGTAAGAGGAAGAAGAAGAAAAAAAACGGTAATGACACGTGTGGCGAGCCAAAGAGATTTAGGCATCGGCAGCTGAAGTTTGCAGCGCTTTTCTATCTGTTATTGCGGAGGACGGTTAGTATATTACAGAGCCGTCTGCAGGCTTGAAAAAAACATGAGATTAAAGGGACTCGTGTCTGTAACTCCATCTGAAAGTTTAGACTGTAAGATGCCAGACTGCTTCTTACTGTAATGGAAGGGATCTCCGCTCAATTGTAGTGTCTAGATGAGATGAACAATAAAAGTTGGCAATCTTTTGCTGAATAAGATCTATAAATGCTTCCAAACTAATGATTACAAAGGGCTTTTTATTCATTAAATTTCCTGCATTTGTGATTTTATAGGCTTTTATTTTGGAATTTGGACTATTTTTTGCAAGCAGCTTCATTGGAAATATGTGCCCAGGGCAACATTTTTGAGAACTGACAAATATGTACCCTGGACGACGTTTTCTTGCAGTTTTTGTTTTCACAAATCCACTAGAGGGTGCCGTGTACGTTTTTGACAATCTCAAATACGTTAATATGTTAATGCACATATTTCTCGATTCTAATAATGTACTCCAGGGTACATTTTCCCAATGAGTCTTACTGTAATGGAAGGGATTTCTACTCAATTGTAAAATCTAGATGAAATGAATGATAAAAGTTGCCACGCTTTTGCAGAAAAAAAGATCTATAAATGCTACCAAACTAATGATTACAAAGGGCTTTCTTCTCATTAAGTTGTTTCCGTTATGGAATAAATTTTTAAAAAGTAATTGTGAGTTTTTATCTCATAATTCAGATTTTTTTCTTTCAACTTGAATGGATAAACTTTTGTTGCCTTTTGCGATTTTATAGGCTTTTATTTTGGAATTTAAACTATTTCTTGCAAGCAGCTTCATTGGAAATATGTGCCCAGGGCTACATTTTTGAGAACTGACAAATATGTACCCTGGACTACATTTTCTTGCAGTTTTTGTTTTTGCAAATCCACTAGAGGGCGCCGTGTACATTTTTTGACAATCTCAAATACATTAATATTTATATACACATATTTCTCGATTCTCAAAAATGTAGTCCAGTGTACATTTTCCAACGAGTCTTACTGTAATGTAAGGGATCTCCACTCAATTGTAGAGTCTAGATGAGATGAACGATAAAAGTTGGCACGCTTTTGCAAAAAAAAAAAAAAAGATCTATAAATGCTTTCAAACTAATGAAAACAAAGGGCTTTTTTTTCTCATTAAGTTGTTTCCATTATGGGAGACATATAAAAAAAAGTAATTGTGACTTTTTAGCTCATAATTCAGATTTTTATTTCTTTCAATTTAAATGGATAACCATTTCCCGCATTTGTGATTTTATAGTCTTTTATTTTGGAAATTAGACTATTTCTTGCAAGCAACTCCATTGGAAATATGTGCCCTGGGCTACATTTATGAGAACCGACAAATATGCACCCTAGATTACATTTTCTTGCAGTATTTGTTTTCGCAAATCCACTAGAGGGTGCCGTGTACATTTTTAGCAATTTCAAATACATAAATACACATACTGTATTTCTCGATTCTCAAAAATGTACTCAAGGGTGCATTTTACCAGTGAGCCAGATCTCACAATTCTGACTTTTTTCTTAGAAATGTAATTGTTTCTCACATTTGCGACTTTATTGGCTCTCTTTCTCTCTCATCGTTTGAAAAGTTTGCATCTGCCACTTTTTTCTCAGGCTGACTTTTTTTATTTGCATTTGCGACTGTATTAGCTTTCTTGCGATTTTGAACTAACCTTTCACAAATCTGAATTACTTTCTTTAGAATTGCTTTTATAGAACTCACAAGTTTACATCTTGCAGTCTTGAAGTTTTTTTCTTAGAATTGTGACTTTTTTCTTGCAGTTCAACTATAGGCTTTTGTAAAATTCAGACTTCCCAAAAACTGCAACTTTATTTTTTTTTGCAGTTGACACTTTAGAGACTTTTTTTTACAATTGATTTTTTTTGGCAGTTTTGCAGTTTTGACTTTTTTTACCCAGTATATTATAATTATCTTTTTTCATAAAATTTGACTTTATTTTTTGCAGTTGTGCAAACATTTTTCTGCATCTCACAATTCTGGCATTTTCTTAGAAATTGCTACTTGATTTCTTGCATGTGTGACATTACAGGCTTTCTTGTAATTCTTTATTCCTCACAATTTTATTTTGTTTCTTACTTGCAATTCCGAATTTTTGTCAGAATTACAACAATCTTTTACACTTGCCACTATAGACTTTTTTTACAATCCTTTTTTCTAGTATTTTTATAACACTTTTGTTCTGCTTTTACATCTTCCGGTCCTGTTACTTAATTTCATGCATTTATCATTTTGAATTTGTGAATTTAGAATTATGGGATGTTAACTCAGTTTTTTGAAAATTAAACTTGTAAAAGGCAGAAATGTAAGATCTGGAAGGCTTTTTAAAAAGGGAAAGGGAAGAAAAGATTAAAAAGTAAACCCCCCACCTTTTTTAATGTCAAAAACAAGCTGCCATTGTTTTCATTAAGCATTTTTCTGGCATAAAAGAGTAAGAGGCACATATCTACTTAAAATGGAAAGTTACATTTACGTCTGTGAAAGTTTTCCTTCCTCACTCTCCTTTTTCAGCCAGATGTGTTTCTCGTCTCTCTCTCTCTCTCTCTCTCTCTCTCTCTCTCTCTCTCTCTCTCTGTGTGTGTGATTCATTTTCCACAGACACTGAATGTGTCTTCACTTCTGCAGAGTCTCAGTCTGCCTGTCAGCTCTGGAAAACACAGCAGAAGCAGGAATGCAATCCTGAATCCTGTGGCCTGAAGCGAAACGCATGATATCGGCAGGACGTCATTCCTCTCAGCCCTCCTCCTACTTCTCCTCCTTTTTCATTACAGGCCTTTGCTCAGTGTATGTCACTCAGGGGCTTTCTTACGGGACCCTCGTTTTAGAGGGGGAGTGGTCCAGATTTAATGAAGGGGGAGGAGTTTATTGCTTGAAGGAAATATGGTTTTGAGAAACCCTTTGAGTGTTGTCTGAGCTCCGCCCATTTCTGAACTTTCACACCTCATGCTTTTCCACCAGCCAAAAAAAAAAAATTGTGAAAATGCGAAATCGTCCTCCATTGAAACTGTATGCATGTGTGGCTGGTTTGTTTAAGATAGCAGTTGTAATGGGGATTTTTAGACAAAGAAGGATGAAATTGAAATAGTAATGTTAATATTTATTAATATTAAAGTAATATTTAATGAAAATCATGAATTTGAACTGAGACTGAAATTATAAAAGGTACAAAGTATGATTTTTTTAAACTGTTGTATATAAATAGACTATTGTTCAAAAGTTTGCAATAATTAAGACTTTTTAAAGATGTCATTATTAAAAAGACTGCATTTATTACTGCATTTCTTAAAAATAAATTAAAAACAATTAAAGTTACAGTTAAAAGTAACTACATTGTAGTTTATCGAATGCTAAACAGTGCACTGGAATAAACATATAAAATGTGCATGAAATGTTGAACGATAAAAAAAGAAACAGTTGGGAAATGTCTATTGGACCATTACGTTCTGGAAAATTATATATTAAAATGTAAACAACCCAGGCTCATTCTGAAAATGTACCGCTACACATTTCTGGAGAGCACCAAATACGTCCCAGGAGCTACGTTTTACAGTTTTTGTTGTAGTCGCTGTGTACTCTTTTTGAGATCTCAAATTTCGCTCACAAGTGCAATTCGTGCCTGCTGTTCTTGTGTAAATCCACCAGAGGCCGCTGTCTCCTTCCTTGAACCCAACCAATAGTGTTAAATTGATAACAGCAAGAAAGCTATCTATACAGAGGTAAGCGATCAGCTGGTAAGTAGAAAAGGAACGGTGTCATACCGCCCCGTAGCATTTGTTTTAAAAACTAAATGCAGCAATAAATACTTTCATTCAGGTTATTGGGCACCACCATCTCCAAGGACCTGAAGTGGGACACTCACATTGACTCCATTGTCAAAAAAGCTCAACAGAGGCTGTACTTTATTCGTCAGCTGAGGAAGTTCAACCTCCCAAAGGAGCTGCTGAAACAGTTCTACACTTCCATCACTGAATCAGTCATCTGCACATCAATAACTCTCTGATTTAGCTCCACTACCAAATCCGACCTCCAAAGACTACGTTGAATAGTTCGGACTGCTGAGCGAATCATTGGTACAACCCTCCCTACTCTCCAAGAACTGTACTTATCCAGAGCGAGCAGAAGGGCTGCTAAAATCACTCTGGACCCCTCACACCCAGCACACTGCCTCTTTGAGCTTTTACCTTCTGGTCAACGCTACAGAGCACTGCGCACCAGAACAGCCCAACACACAATATAATTCCTTCCCTTAGGCAATCCATCTCATGAACACTTGATGATCATAATTGTGGAACCAACATCATTACCTGCTATACACTTTTTACACACATACCCTTATTTAACAACAAACTTTACATGCCAATTTGCACATAACAGCTGCATATACAGTGAGGGAAATAAGTATTTGATCACACTGTGATTTTTCAAGATCTCCTATTTAGAAATCATGGAGGGGTCTAGAATTTTCAGTATAGGTGCAATTCCACTGTGAGACAGAATCTAAAAATAAAAATGCAGAAATCACATTGTATGATTTTTTAAACAATTTATTTGTAAATTACTGTGTGAAATAAGTATTTGATCACTTGCTTTTCAGCCAAATTTCTGACCCTCAAAGACCCTGTTATTTTGCTTTAAAATAGTCCAGCTACACTCTGCTCATGATTCTAATTTAGTAACACTTGTTTGAGGTCACTAGCTGTCATAAAGACGCCTGTGCATCCCACAATCAGTCAAAAAACTAAGTAGCAACATGGCCAAAACCAATAAGCTGTCAAAGGACACAAGAGACAAAATTGTAGACCTTCATAAAGCTGAAACTGCTACGGGGCAATTGCCAAGCAGATTGGTGTAAAAAAAAAAACAACTGTTGAAACAATTGTCAGAAAATGGAAGAGGCTAATGATGACTGTCAATGTCCCTCGCACTGGGGCCCCACGGAAGATCTCTCCTCGTGGGGTATTAATGATGCCAAGAATGGTCTAGAATCAGTCCAGAACTACACGGGAGGAGCTGATCAATGCCGTGAAGAGAGCTAGGACCACCGTTTTCAAGGCTATTATCAGTAATACACTAAGATGTCATGTTTTAAAACCATGCATCGCACGGAAGGTTCCCCTGCTTAAGTTAGCCCATGTCAAGACCCGTCTGAAGTTTGCCAGGGACCATCTGGATGATCCAGTGGAGTCATGGGAGAAAGTCCTGTGGTCAGATGAGACCAAAGTAAAACTTTTTGGTCTTAACTCTATTCACGGAATTTGGAGGAAGAAGAATGATGTGTATCATCCCAATAATACCATACCTACAGTGAAGCATGGGGCTGGAAGCATCATGCTCTGGGGTGTTTTACTGCACAGGGGACAGAATGACTGCACTGTATTAAGGAGAGGATGAACGTGGCCATGTATTGTGAGATATTGGGCAAAAACCTCCTTCCCTCAGTCAGAGCATTAAAGATGGGTCATGGCTGGGTCTTCCAACATGACAATGACCCAAAGCACACACCCAGGAAAACCAAGAAGTGGCTTCGTAAGAAGCATATCAAGGTTTTGGAGTGGCCTAGCCGGTCTCCAGACCTATCCAATAGAAAATCTTTGGAGGGAGCTGAAACTCCATGTTCCTCAGCGACAGCCCCGAAACCTGACAGATCTAAAGAAGATCTGTATGGTGGAATGGGCCAAAATCCCTCCTTCAGTGTGTGAAAACCTGGTGAAGAACTACAGGAACCATTTGACCTTTGTAATTGTTAACAAAGGCGTCTGTACTAAATATTTAAAATGCTTGACTCAAGTGATCAAATACTTATTTCACACAGTAATTTACAAATAAATTGTTAAAAATTTTTTTAATGTGATTTCCAGATTTTTATTGTTAGATTCTGTCTCTCACAGTGGAATTGCAATTATGCTGAAAATTCCAGACCTCTCCATGATTTCTAAGTAGGAGATTTTGAAAAATCACAGTGTGATCAAATGCTTATTTCCCTCACTGTATAATGTTGTATATAGTAATACACCTGTACATACACTTGTCAACTTGTATATTTGCATTCACTGCTTAAATATATTTATTACCTGTTTTTTTTTTTTTAGTAGTCCTGTCTCTGTAATTCTGTTGCACTGTAGAAGCTCTGTCACGAAAACAAATTCTTTGTATTTGTATAGAAATGTATATAAGGCTACGTTTTGAGAATGAGCCTTTGTTGAATGTAAAAGATGACAAAATTACAAACTTTTGCTGAAATAAAAATAAATAGTAATTTCTGAACGTTACTAAAACTAATATTAAACTTGATTAAAGATATAAATGTATATATTGAAATATATTAACATAAACAAGACACTATCTATTTTATGGCTGATCTGTAGGTCAGCCTGCATTCGGCTTTAAAACGCCCATCAAATTACATACCTGTGGCCAGACGTACCTGCTCTTTAGAGCTATGTGTGGAGTGACTGCATGATGAGAAGCTCCATCTGTGGGGTCATAAACTCAGAAACAGAATGCTGTGCTACCTTTTTCTGGGTATTATAGAGTACTTGAGAAAAAGTTGTTGTCAACTTTAAACTCATTTGATTGACATATCAGGGTTAAAACATCAAATTGAAGATTTAAGATTTGACCTTTAGATTGAAATCAAACACTTGAAAGCAAACTGTTTGGATCATTTAGTTCTTATGTGTATAGAGTACAGTACATTACAGCACAGTAAAAATGATCATTTTAGAGTATGTTTAGCTTACAACAACACTGACAAAAATGACTTGTTGGATTTAATAAAATAAATGTTAAGGTAAGTGCTTGCAAACAATTTATATTGGTTGAATTTAAACAAACAAATTAACTCGAACAATACTTCATTTAATTAGTTTGTTTAAATTCAGCCCATATAAATTTTTCAACCACTTACCTTAAAAAAAATCATAAATACAATTTATCACTTTTTTTCAGTGAAACGTGAAAATGACTGAAGCATTTGTTCATGTTACTTAACGTTAGTTAATGAAAATACAGTTGCTCATTGTTAAATCACGGTGCATTAACTAATGTTAACATGCATGGACTTGGATGTTAATAATGCATTAGTAAATGTTCAATTATGATTAATAAATGCTGTACAAGTGTTAATCATGATTAGTTCATGTTAGTAAATGCATTAACTACTGAACCTTATTGTAAAGTGTTACCAAAACGTTGTGTAAATGAAAGTAGTAAAAATATTTACAATTTAAATGTTAGAGTAAAACCAACATTTTTGTTTTATTCTGTAAACTTCCGATGACATTCCTTTTTAATGTATTCATCTTTCGACATTTATAGCATTTAAAAAAAATAAAAATAAATATATATATATATATATATATATATATATATATATATATATATATAAAACCAAAAATTGGGCGTCATGGTAGCGCAATGGGTAGCACAATCGTCTCACAGCAAAAAGGTTGCTGGTTCAAGCCTTGGCTGGGTCAGTTAGAATTTCTGTGTGGAGTTTGCATGTTCTCCCAGAGTTCGTGTGGGTTTCCTCTGGGTGCTCCGGTTTCTCCCACAAGTCTAAAGTGGAAGATGTAAGAAGAAGTGGAAGAATGTGGTATAGGTGAATTGTGTGAGCTAAATTGTCCGCAGTGTATGTGTGTGAATGAGTGCATATGGATGTTTCCCAGTGATGGGTTGCAGCTGGAAGGGCATCTGCTGTGTAAAACATATGCTGGATAAGTTGGCGGTTAATTCCGCTGTGGCGACCCCAGATTAATAAAGGGACTAAGCCGAAAAGAAAATGAATAAATGAATGAACTAAAAAGTTAGTTTTTCAGACATGTTTACATTCATTTTAGACAACACAATGCCATGATTTCATAAAGAAATCAATATTTGGTCGAATAACTCAGATTTTTAGGTACAAACTAAAAACTCATTATTCTGACCAGCTGTCATTTTCTAAAAAATTCTAAAAGACTGTATTTTTTTTGGTTTAATTGAAAGAAATTTACCTTCATAGAATAAAACCAGTCTGATCTCACGAGGAAACAAAAGTATTTTATGTTTTGTCAGTTTAGTGGCTAATTCTACGAATTCGTACGAGTTCAGTCGTACGAAAATGTACGATTTTAAAAAGGAGGCGTGGCACCTAACCCCACCCCTAACCCCAACCGTCATTGGGTAATGAGCAAATCGTACTAATTTGTACGAATTAGATCATACGAATTCATACAAATTAGTCACTAAATCAAAAAGTTATGAATTGTCGTGAGATTGCGTTGAATAAAACATATCAGTACTTTCAAAGAAACTCCTTCATTTCTTCTTTTCAGCTTAGTCTTTTAGTCTTCGGCATTGTCTTTTAGAATTTTGAAATGTAAACATGTCTAAAAAAACGAACTCTTTTGTCTATTCATTCATTCATTTTCTTTTCGGCTTAGTTCCTTTATTATCCTGGGGTCGCCACAGCGGAATGAACCGCCTACTTATCCAGCATATGTTTTACGCAGCAGATTCCCTTCCAGCTGCAACCCATCACTGGGAAACACCCACACTCATTCACACACACACTCATACACTACGGTCAATTTTAGCATACCCAAATTCACCTGTACCACATGTCTTTGAACTGTGGTGGAAACCGGAGCACCCGGAGGAAACCCACGCGAACACGGGGAGAACATGCAAACTCCACACAGAAACGCCAACTGATCCAACCGAGGCTCAAAGCAGCGACTTTCTTGCTGTGAGGCGAACATACTACCCACTGCACCACCACGATGCCTTCAAAGAAACTGTTATATATAATTATTTTGATCACATACACAATTTTACAGAACATACAATTCCAGTAAATATTTCACAGCTGTTTTGTTTTCAGCCGTTTCTAAAGTAATATAGTCGTGCATTTCATTTAAAAAATTCTACCTTTCATGCACATCTTTTTTGTCAATGCGTTATTCCACTTTTTGCACGGACGTCTTTGCTACCTCAGATGAACCTTCAGTAATCAGTCTGTCTCTAGAAGCAGCACAGGAATACACACTGCCACGTCGTCTCCTTCATCCTCATTCCCCTCCCTGTGTCTCACGCCTATTTCTCTCTCTCTCCTGCTGGCGTATCGACCCATCGCTTTCTCTAACATGCTCTCTGACCTGCTGATGTTCAGATCTGTGCATTTCAGCCTTAAGATGTGGTTGTTTCGGGGCCAGAAGGAGGCAGTGTAATTCAGGGACTTCCTGGGCAAGTACAACCCCAATGCCATCTTCAAACCACCAAGAAGCCTGCTGTCATACTCGGTTATATTTCTGAAGTACAGTTAAAGTCAAGATTATCAGCCCTTCTGTGAATTTTTTTTTTTCAAATATTTCCAGAATGATGTTTAACAGAGCAAGGAATTTTTACAGTATTTCCTATAATATTTTTTTCTTCTGGAGAGTCTTATTTGTTTTATTTCGGCTAGAATAAAAATGTTTTTTTATTTTTTTTAAAACAAATTAAAGGTCAATATTATTAGCCCGCTTTAACAATATTTTACTTAGTTAAAATTAACCTAGTTAAGCCTTTAAATTGCATTTTAAACTGAATATTAGTATCTTGAAAAAATATCTAGAAAATATGATGTACTGTCATCATGGCAAAGATAAAATAAATCAGTTATGAGAAATGAGTTATTAAAACTATTATGTTTAGAAATGTGTTGAAGATATCTTCTCTCCGTTAAACAGAAATTGGGAAAAAAATATACAGGGGGCTAATAATTCAGGAGGGCTGATAATTCAGGAGGGCTGATAATTCTGACTTCAATTGTAAATGTAAATGATTTTAAGAACATTTACTATAAAACAAGACGGGAAAATGATTTTGCAGCGTGGAAAATCCCTCAAATTAGATCAGAGGTGTTGATGATTACAGGGATGGTAAAATACATTCTCTGATCCTTACTGTGAATACACAGATTGAAAGGCCAACGTGTGTTTTGATGTAGAATTTGTACCATTTAACGGATATCAGCATCTTAAATCCGTAAAAGTTTGTAATATTTGGATATATTTTTTTAAATGAATGAACATTTATATTTATTTATGTATGTATTATATCATCTTTGCTTCCAATTACAAAAAGATAATTACCGCTTGTGCGAGGCGTTTCTAAAGCAGTGTCTATGCGAAAGGACAGTAGATTTGATGTTATTCTCTCCTCTGGCTGCTATTATTAGTCTAACGCAATTTTTTTCTTTTCTGAAAGTCTTTATAACACCATTGTGAAGTTTTTATTTGATTATTTGAGCAAATAAGATTGTACATTTTTTTGTTGTACTCACTGCGCTCTTAAGTTTTCCCAATTATGACGACTTCAGCTACTGAGAAACCTGGAAATGTGAAAAGGGTCTATGTCATTCACTCAATAAATTACGCCATTTGTTTGTTAAAACTACATATTTAGATTGAGCTGAATCAACACAATTCTTGAGTTTTTTTTGGGACAACTGAATTGTTTTATGTTCAATCAACTTAAATTGGTAAAAACTAATAAGCTAATTTATTTCCTTAATGTTGTCCCAACACAAATCGGTTGTGTGGAACCGAGCATTTTTACAATGTTGTATTTCACCATATTTGGCCCTTTAAAGGGATAATTCAGCCAATAATTAAAAAACGCTGCTAGTTTATTCACTCCAAGACAATCCAAGTTGACTTTTTTCTTAAGTAGAACATTAACAATTATTTTTAGCTGAAACTGTAGTCCTTGATGAGTTACATAATGTAAGTCAATGGCTAGTGGAGAAAAAAAACATACATGCAAAACCAACAAGCATGGCTCCTGATGGTACCTTGAGGTCTTATGAAGTGAAATTGAACATTTTTTAGAACAGTAGTGTCTTTCGCAGCAGGATATAGAAACACAGTTATACTGTAGGAACTAGCCACCAGGTTCCCTGAGAACTAATTTCCAACTGGACCGTTTTCTTGGTTGCATTCCTGTGATCAAAATAAACTGAAACTGGCAAAATAATAGAAAAATATCAACAGCTGATAGATAGAGGTTGCCGTGAGCCAGTTTATGTGTTTTTTATTTTCTGTATGATTATTGACAGTGGAGATGGAACATAGATGTTGTGCAAAAATGTGAATAAAATGTCCTATGACAACTTGTACCATATATAGAAAAGAACACAACATTACAGATAAAAGCAACAGGTAAATACTGCTATAGCATTCACTTTCTGAATGTATATGTCTTTTAACAGTTTCAAATGCTGTGTTGATGTTTCATGCGTTCACCCAATCAGCATACACTCACGTCACTGTAGTTCCTACTGTGCTCAATTAGAACCTGCTCTAGGGGCTAGTTTAGTTCACCATAAATGGTGTTCCTAGAAGTGCTTAAAACAATAGCTAGGAACTGTAAAGGTGTAAAAGCCCTTATTATAACTTTCAAACAATTCTGAGCGCCTTCTTTTGGATTGTAAGACTGGATTGAATAATGATGTGTGTGCAAAGGCACATAATATCTGACTGTTTTTTTATATATAATCTCCAACATCTACACTGTAAAAAAATACGTAATTTTACTGTTTATTTCCGGCAACAGGGGTGCTGGGAAAAAAAACTAAAATAACGGCTGTTAAATTACAGAAATTTACCGTAAAATAACAGACATTAAATTACACAAATGTCCTTAAATAAAAATTTCTGGTAAATTTCTGTAATTCAACCTCGGTTATTTTACAGTAAATTTCTGTAAATTACAGCTGTTACTTTACGTTTTTTTTCCAGCACGCAAGCTGCCGAAATAAACTGTAAAATTACAGATTTTTTTTACAGTGAAGGATAAGCACAAGTACAGTGTTTATGAGCAATGCAACACACACGTCCAAAGGAAACAAAGTGTGTAAGTTCAGGTGTGAGTACTGTATGTCCTGCAGTAAGAAGTTTGCACTCCAATCTAATAATGTAAGTCAGGGATCCCCAACCCTGTTCCTAGAGAGCTACCTTCCTGCAGATCCAACCCTCATCAAACGCACCTGAACCAATTAATTAGGACCTGAAGCAGCACTTGATAATTGCAGACAGGTGTGTTTGGTCAGGTTGCAACTGAAATCTGCAGGAACAGGAAGGTAGCTCTCCAGAAACAGGGTTGATGACCCCTGATGTAAGTAATGTTCAGATTCTTCACTCCATTAGACCTTAATGTATCGTCAGGAGTAATGGGTATTCATTTTGTTTTGCTTGTGTTTGTTTTTTGACTGTCAAAATGCAGGTAGAAATCACCTAAAACAGTTTCAGCTAACAAAAAAGGTCACCTACACTGACCTGATGGTGAGTGAATTAACTTTAAATCTTTATTTTTGAGTGAGCAGCTTTCTGCTGTATGAACAGTTCAAATCAAATCAAATCACTCAAATCACTTTTATTGTCACATCATCAGCAGCACGTGTGCTATGATGAGTGAAAAGCTTAGGTGCTGGCTCCAGACAGTGAAGAATACAGATAGTGCAAATACAACAACAGTGCAAAAAAACAGACAGTGCAAATACAACAACAGTGCAAAATACAGACAGTGCAAAATACAGACAGTGCAAATACAGCGACAGTGTAAAATACAGACAGTGCAAATACAGACAGTGCAAAATACAACATCATACTCACAAAAAAGAAACAAAACAGTGTAAATTTGGCAATGACTTTAACAAAGACTAGCACTAGTCCGATACCTAAAACTAGCTCATTTCTATTCTTTTAAAGACACTTTGCTGGTAATTTAAACCAATTCCATTTAAAAGGTTTGTTTTGGGTGATGTTAAAGTGAAAGTTGACCTAAAAAAACATTTATTGACTCTTAAGTTCCAATCCTTTGAGCTTTTACGATATTATCATTATTATTTATATAGTGAACACAAAAAAGATAAGTAAAAAAAATTGCAAACCTGTAGCTATTGACTTTCTGTAATAGGAAAAATAAATACAATGAAAGCCAATGGTTACAAGTTTAGCATTTTTCAAAACATCTTCTTTGTATTCAACAGAAGAAGAAACTCAAATAGAGGTCTAGTATATCACCTAGTTTAACAAAGAAGGATTACACCTAGTTCGAGACTAAAATATCTGAGCTGTTCAACTAAAAGAAACTGTTTGATCTTAAAATATATAAGTGTCTTTGTTTTGTGTCATCACCAGTAATGTTTTTAAGGCAAATTTCTAAAAATGACCGATGACCTATTTGATATGCCTTAATCCCGGCTAACCTAAACCCTGTTTGTGAAACCGGGCCTAAGAGTTTATTTAATCATGATCACCGCCATATTGTTGAATAAACTCGGCCATTAAATGCATGTGGAAGCAAAAGTGTTCATCCAATAGTCCTGGAACAAAACTGAGAAACCTGAGGTATTTCAGCAGCACCTCCCCCTGTTCGTAGCGATCCCAAACGACTTCACCAGACCAGCTAGAAAACAGAAAAATGAGTCAGTCACGTTAACAGTCTGAACTCTGGAAGAAAAACAAACTTGAGGAAAGTGGATTTTTGGTCTCTGTAAATATGTGTGCATTTTTTTTTTCAGATTTATAGCAGTCGTTCAAAAATAGGTGGGTTTGGTTGACAAAAAGTGGATTTATAAAACCGTTTTAAATGAATGCAAAGTAAAGGTTTGTATCTAAGTTTAAATCACAGCATAATAATAAGAGTTTACTAGGCATTAACGCGGTTTAATTAAGCATATTTTGTCAGAAAACAACACTTTGCTCTCTGAATCTTGAATCTTGTTGGGTCTTAAATTTAATTAATGGGAGAACAGCGCCCTCTTCTGGTGAACTGAACTCAACTCAAGTATTCTTGACAATTTTGCACACATTTATTGCTAAAATTCATATATTTATTCATTTTCCTTCGACTTAGTCCCTTTATTCATCAGGGGTCGCCACAACAGAATGAACCGCCAACTTATCCAGCATATGTTTTACACAGTGGATGTCCTTCCAGCTGCAACCCAGTACTGGGAAACATCCATACACTCTCATACGGCCAATTTAGTTTATTCAATTCACCTATAGCGCATGCATAGGCTGTGCATATGTTTAGAGTGGGGTGGAAACCGGAGAAAACCCACGCAAACACCGCGAGAACATGCAAACTCCACATAGAAACGCCATTGCTAACCACTAAGCCACCATGTCGCCTTTTTGCTGAAATGAAAGCTTCATTTTTATTTTTTGTGTGTGTGATCTTGGAAGCACCTATTGTAATGCTAAACTACAATCTCAGTTTTAAAAAAAGTAAAGTAGACTAGCTATCATGGGGCGATGTCTTTTTAAAATGTACCTTTTGACCTGCAATTACCCCTAAAAGGTGCAAATTAGTACCTCAAAGGTATGTATTAGTACCTAAGTGGTTCAAATTAAAGCCTTTTGAAGGGGGACAGCTTTGGAGCCCTTTTTCACGAAGAGCAGGGTGTTCTTCTTTATGGCATTCTGTCTGTAGTTAGTTTTTATGGGGCTTAAATCAAGAAATGATGGGGCTTAAAACAAAAAATATTTGTTAAATAATTTTGACCTAAAATAGGGGTTTTAAGGATTTATGACCATTTACCACCATTTTCAGCATTCAGCAAATGTAGTAATGTGTCTAGAATTGTATTATATCCACATGAATTCTGTAATATCATTATTTAATTTATTTAAAATATGATTTTATATACATACAAGTCATATAATCAATTAAAATATCTAATTTAAGGTTTTGGATAACTTTCGGTTAAATAAATTGACATGCAATAATGTTGCATCATCATAAGCATCGACATTCAGCATAACAGATATAGTTATGTAAAAACTGATCAACAAATGAAATAACTTGCACTGTATATGATATTCATTTATTAATTTTCCCTTTGGCTTAGTCTCTTTATTTATCAGGGGGTCGCCACAGTGGAATGAACCGTCAACTTATCTAGCATATGTTTTACACAGCGGATGCATTTCCAGCTGCAACCCAGTACTGGGAAACAGTATGTGATATGTCATACTTGATTTTAAATTATTAAAACTTCTTGCTAGCAAAGCGGCAAAGTATAAATATCTAAAATGCTAATTAATTAGTATTTAGGGGCTGCAACTGTGATCATTAAATATTTTAATAAGTCACCAAGTGGTTATTGCTTAAAATATACTTGTCAAGACCTTTCATTATAGAAATTACTTGTACCCTAAATTATATTTTATTTAATGCTACTATAAATCATTAAATATACACTCACCGGCCACTTTTTTAGGTACACTTTACTAGTACAAGGTTGGGAGCCCCTTTTGCCTTCAGAACTGCTTTAATCCTTCGTGTCATAGATTCAACAAGGTACTGGAAATATTCCTCAGAGATTTTGGTCCATATTGACATGATAGCATCAAGCAGTTGCACACACCACCACCAACACCACCAGCCTTAACTGTTGATACAAGGCAGGATGGATCCATGCTTTTATGTTGTTGATGCCAAATTCTGACCCTACCATCCAAATATTGCAGCAGATATTGAGACTCAGACTAGGCAAATCAGACCAGGCAACGTTTTTCCAATCTTCTATTGTCCAATTTTGGTGAGCCTGTGTGAATTGCAGCCTCAGTTTCCTGTTCTTAGCTGACAGGAGTGGCACCCGGTGTTGTCTTCTTCTGCTGTTGCCCATCTGCCTCAAGGTTGGACATTTTGTGCATTCAGAGATGCTCTTCTGCATACCTCGGTTGTAACGAGTGGTTATTTGAGTTACTGTTACTGCCTTTCTATCAGCTTGAACCAGTCTGGCCATTCTCCTTTTACCTCTGGCATCAAAAAGGCATTTGCGCCCATAGAACTGCCGCTTACTGGATATTTTCTTCTATTCAGACCATTTTCTGTAAACCCTAGAGATGGTTGTGCATGACAACCCCAGTAGATCATCAGTTTCTGAAATACTCAGACTAGCCTGTCTGGCACCAACAACCATGTCATGTTCAAAGTCACTTAAATCACCTTTCTTCCCCATTCTGATGCTCGGTTTAAACTGCAGCAGATCATCTTGACCATGTCTACATGCCTAAATGCATTGAGTTGCTGCTATGTGATTGGCTGATTAGAAATTTGCATTAACGAGCAGTTGGACAGGTGTACCTAATAAAGTGGCCAGTGAGTATATATATGATACACTCCACACACTAATTTAATAAAAGGCCACACACTAATACACACGAAAAAATTACTTTCAAAGCCGTTGCTGTATATGTATGTCCACTAGGTGGCACTCACAGATAAAACAGGATTAGACAATTGGATGACTGGACTGTTTTATATTAAGTTTTTTGGTTTAATTTTTCAGCGACCAACCCAAGTTTATACACTGCTGAATCTGAATCTGAATATACTGTAGCTCTACCTTTGTGCATGAATAATTTACCTGTAAGTCTATTGAATAAACTACACACATTCATTTATTTTTAGTTGGCTTAGTCCCTTTATTCATCAGGGGTCACCACAGCAGAATGAACCGCCAACTAATCCACCATATGTTTTACACAGCTGATGCCTTTCCAGCTGCAACCCAGCACTGGAAAACACCCATACATTCTCATTCACACACATACACTACTGCCAATTTAGTTTATTCAGTCCACATAGCGCATGTCTTTGGACTGTGGGGGAAACCAGAGCACCCGGAGGAAACCCACACGAATATGGGGAGAACATGCAAACTCCACACAGAAATGCCAACTGGCCCAGCCGAGGCTCGAACTAGCAATCTTCTTGCTGTCAGGCGATCGTGCTACTCACTAAACCACCGGGTACACAATTCTCATATTTTATCTTTTAGATGAACAAATGTCATCAGCAGTGCAACAGCAGGAGTTTGAGGCTCTCTGACAGATGCAGTTTATTTAATACAAAGAGAGAAATAATTGCGCTTGAATGATCTATATCTTGCTGAAGTCATCAACCTTTCAACATTTCATACCATCATATAACCTTTTCTTATACGAAATATGTTGGTTCAGAGACTGAAGCAATTTTAACAGCAACACTTAATGAGGTTATTCTGTATGAGATGTGTTTGACGTATGTCTACATTTCAGACAGTACCTCAGAGATTGCCATTTTAGATTTTTATTTTTTTTTATTGACTTTAGCCATTTTAGATGATCACTTTTATGTATTGACTACGACGACGCACATCTTTAATATCCTGTAATGGATCGAGTCGTTTTGAATTATGAACAACTATGTTCTTATCAAGCTCCTGTGGACTCATTCATTTGATTCTAACTCATGAAGTAACTCAGATAAATTACCTGTTAGAGTCCTGTAGCAGAAGCAAGCTTACTCCATTGTGTTTTGTTCTATAATTTCTCACATTTAGGCAGATCTGGACCACATTAAGTTACATTTCACTAGTCTGAATGATTTAAAAGCTCCGTACAGCAGACGGCAGAAAATCATTGTTTGGTCAAGCTGACCTGTCAGTTAATTATATTATGCAAATTGTCTTTATTTTTATAATATATATTTTTTTCACAAACTTACATTTTATTATCTATGGAAATTAATCAAAGAACAATATGCAAATACTAACAGTTCCAAGCTTGTTTTTTTTTTTTTAGTTCATGTACACTTAAAATACATTTGTTGTTCAAACTACTTAATTAAAATTAGCTCCAACACAATTCTTGAGGGTTTTTTAGGATAACAACTAGGGGAGCGGGGCACAAAGTAACGCAGGGTTAAATGTAACACGGAGTTTTAAGGTAGGCTATTTGCTCAGGGTTAACCATGGCATGCTTCCGAGGTTTTCACCACAGTGTCGGCAGACGTCTTCCTGCCAATTATTGAAAATTTTCGTCGAAATTTGGATGAGAAACCATTTTTGCAGCATAAAAGTATTTTTTATTACAGTCGATATTTTTTATAAAAATAATCTGTGAAAGTATGTACGTAAAATCTTATATTGTTGTGATCACCATCTTCTAGGCTAAAAGATGAAACCATTTTGAAAGATGTATAAAACACACAGTGACTGCTAGCCAGCTTTGAGGAAAACGACACAGCGGGGTGTTACAATTAAGCCACACACTGTTGGACACCAGTTAAACTAACATTTTTTTTTTTAAATGTAATGTTGAGAACTTTTTAAATAAAAATGTTTTTTAATAGAAAATATTGTTTTAATATATATATATATATATATATATATATATATATATAT
>CAIGQZ010004625.1:1794859-1810107 GCA_903798205.1 Danio tinwini
CTCTTCCGATCTGCTGCGAAGAGGTCTGATGTGTATATAGTCTTTCTTCCTTTGTTAAAAAGAAAAATAAGTGAAAGTGATGTCAGACTGAAATAACATCCCTTAACCCGAAATTTGAATGACAGAGCATTTTCCTCCTCTGGCTTCCCACTTTCTGAGTTATTTACATGACAGAATTTCTAAGCATTCATAAGAACTGTAGTTACACAATTAGTAATGGTGAAATAATAACTGTTTTACCTCCGCCTTTTCTCTGTTTCTAATGAATAGTTCGCAATTTTCAACAGAAGATAAATATAGGTTTAAAATGTCAACCTTGCTTATCTATATGCAGAAAACCATTAGAGATATCTTTGGTCAGTGTTGACTGTAACACAATATGAGAATATTTTATATGAAATCAGCCGAACTGCATGTTAATGGAAATTTCTAGACATCAGTGGAGCACATAATTAGTTTGCTGTTCGAGGTGACCTTCAAATTATACTTTTTTTATTTTACATTTGAAGCTATTTATATAATCATCCTTCCAATTGGATTTATTTTAACATGTTGTAAATGATCAATTAGCCCTTTTCTATCCTGTTCCAGGTCCCCGTCAGTGGATCCACAAATGCAAATAGCCTACAAATCCATATTTTTTGCATTTTCCACACAATGCAGAATATAATTGCTTTTTAATAATCCTGATTATTCAGAGAAGTATTAAATGACCATTTTTATATGAACTTACTGTCCATTTTTTGTGTTATTGTTAGTCTACATTTAATTATTTGGGAGCCACTTACTGTACATGAAGACAATACAAGTAATCAAAGCAAGAAAATAATCGCTAGTAATATGTAATTACTACTAAAACAAGTCCTAGCTAGTCTAATGCCGAGCAAAAAGTCTTATAGTTAACAATTTTGATACATTTTATATTTTTTTAAATATGTCTATATTCAGTAGTTTTAAGTTTTATTTTTATTTTGACTTTATTTTATTAATTCACCAAGTAAAATCAACATGTAAAATGGCAACTTGCTGAGATAAAATACATTTTACATTTCACTTAATGTTTATTTATTTCGAGACCTTTATTTTAAGAATTCTCACTTTTAAAAAGCCATTTACTATTTATTTTACATATGAACTATTAATTTGTTGCTTATTAATAGTCAGTGGTGGAAAGAGTACTGAAAAATCTTAAGTAAAAGTACTATACTTGCACTAAATATTAAGGAAAGTAAGAGTAAAAGTATCTGTTGTAAATATTACTCAAAGTATGAGTAAAAAGTAGCCCTATTAGAAGTACTAGAGTAGTGAGTAATGAGTATTACGCTGTAAAAAGCTGGTGCATTTACATGTAATTTGTGGATGTTTGTAAACGTAACATTCTGTAGTGCATTTAGTTATTGCTCAGCAGCCACACAATGTCATAAGACGTTAATATTAGATTAGATTTAGGTCGTGACATCAGATGGCCAAAATTCAATGTCTAGCCAGCATCTAAGGACAACATTATTTTGACGTACAATAACGACGTCAAATGATGCTGATATTTGGTTGATTTTAGGTTGTATTGGAAAGTGACCAACGTCGAGCCAACATCTTAAACCAAGGTCATTAATGTCAAATACTGACATTTATTCATCAGGTATGGCAACCAAAATCTGACATCTGATAAACGTCATAGTGGTAACGTCCACATAACATCAAGCTGTAACATCATTAGACTTGATATTTGGTTGATTTTAAGTTGGACGTTAAACATTGACATCAGTTCTGTCATCAACCCGATTTTTCAACTCCAAACAAAATGCATAATAATACCCCCCACATAATAAACCCCCCCACGACGTTGGAGATATAATGTCAATCTGACGTCATGTTGACGTCATCTGCCTGCTGGGTGTTTTAAGGTCATTTCGATCATCATACAGTAAACATTCATTATCTTCTCATCAGTGACATGCATCTAAACAGTCTCTGGATCAATGTGTGTAAAGATTTTTGACATCTTGTTGGACTCTTTTAATGCTTCCAAACAGTTTGCTGCAATTATAAATCGCCCATGTCTTGAGGTAGTTCATTATGATGCAATTTACCTTCTATGTGTGATTTGATTGGACAGGAACCGAGTACCAATAGAGCACTAAAATCATACTCAAGGGAAAGTAAAAGCACACATTTTTAAAACTACTTAGCAAATAACAATTGCTGAAAAAATCTCCTCAATTACAGTAATTTGATTATCTTTAATGTGTTACTTTACACCACTGTTAATAGTTTAGGTTGTTGTTAGGTTTAGGTATTTGGTAGGATTAGATATGTAGAATAGTATCATGCAGAATATAGACTTCATAATCATAATTACAATTACATCCAAAGATGCTTCTCCTTCATTCACTTTTGGTGAATGTAGCCTTGACCAAGAAGAGTTGATGTCATCAGGTGGTATCGATCATTGGGTGTTTTAACTTTTAACCGCAACACCTCAACATTGGTGGGTCAGCAGTGGTGGCCAAATCACTGCCCATCAACTCACCCTTGCTTCCAGCTAAGCTCCTCGATCCTGCTCCATAACAAGCAAGAAACTCTCTCCCATCCCGTGAACAGTTATCTTTTTCTTCCTCCCTATCACCATGACTGGGCGGGGAATCCTCTACAGCCAACCTCTACTGGGAAGAGCCATGCCTGCCAACCTTGCAAGAGATCCTGGTATTTGGTGCTCTTCCTCTCAAATGCTTGCTCACAACCCTCTTCCCATGGGACTGTAAGTTCGATGAGAATGATCTTCTTTGCCCTTTTCAGACCATAGTACTGCATCTGACCTCTAAGTACTAATAAACCGCCAATATCTTCTTAATATGCAGGTAATCACTATTTATTAGTGAGAATTGGTACCATTTTTTTTTAAATGCTGATTTTAGGTAACAGCAGCATCATCAAATCAAACAACAATGCAAGTCTTGCTTTGTTTCTCCACGGCAATTTGTTTCATATGTTAACTTCATTCACATGCAGAGCGCAAGAAAACTGACCATTTCAGACGAGTCGTTAAATAACCAACAGGTGCATCGTGTCTATTAGCTATTATTAATTCAGTACAGCAGCATTACTGTCAGATCATACTGTCACATTAGACCATTGGAACGTGAGCATCCAATCAGCCACAGTCCATTAGTGTGGAGATTAATACTGTGCTCTTATCTGACAGCTTCAGAGACCCAGCAGTTAAAAGGGCCTTTATAGCACCCATCTGAAGCAGTTAATCTGTGCAGATCTGTAGAGAGGTTGAAAGCACATGCACAGAGATTTTCCTAATGCTCTTAAATCAGTAGATACAAAGACAAAATACTTGATTAATATGTTCAAATGTCGTTGGCTGAATTTTGTAGCGCTTTCGGGCCAAGAGATACTCAAGTCACCGCAAAAACACTTTTAGTGAGCTTATTTGGGACCCTAGACCACAAAACCTTGTCTCACATGTATATTTTTGGCCAAAAATATGCAGAATATGCCAAAAATATGCCAAAAATCTGTAAAATATGAATTAAAGATCATGTTCTATTGAGATGTTTTGTAGATTTCCTACTGTAAGTATAGCAAAACTGAATATTTGAATAGTAATACACTGCAAAAAATGCTTTTCTTAGATGTTTTGTCTTGTTTCTAGTCCAAATTACTTTTTTATTGCATTTTTCAGAATGATTTGTTTACACAGCAATGAGTAGAACACAAACCGTAAACAGTATTTTAAGATAAAAAAGAAAGAAGAAAAAAACCCATAAATAAATAAAAACAACACAGCAGTGTGGTCCAATTCAAAACAATATTACAGTATTGCAGTGTGCACAATTAAGGATAAACAGTGGACTTATAATCAATGCCAAGACATGTCAAAGGAGTTTCCAACAGCTTCTAAAACGACTTGGATTTTCCTTTTAATATATGTCCAATCTTTTCCATATTTATGGTTTCTTTAATCAGGATTATCCAGTCCTTGGCAAGAGGGGGTTCTGTCCCGACCCATTTGTTCAAAATTAATTTCCTTCCCAGCATCAATAGAGGTTGTAAAACATCTGAATGTTCCTCTAGTCCAAATATCTAAAAATTCTTATATCAAGAAACATTTTCTTGTCAAGCAAAACATAATGTCTTGTTTTCAGAAATAATATGCCAATATTAAGTCAGTTTTTCCTTAAAACTAGTAAAATAATCTGCCAATGGCATAAGCAAAATAATCTTGTTTTTCCTTTTGACAAAGTTATGTAAAACAAAGTTATTTTGTTAACCTTTTATGTTATATGTGAAAGATATATTTTAGATATCAGATGTATTAAACTTAGTTTTGTCAACATTTTGGAAATTGTCTGTTTTCATTAGGATTGTCACGATCACCAGCGATCTACAACCAATGATCGCTGGTAAACACACTCACATTCATATGGACTACAAATCCGCCATGTTTTGGATTACAACACCCAGTCATACAACACACACACACACACACACAGTTCCAAATCATGACTGATTACACTCCCACAACTGAAGCTGATCAAGGACTGATTCATGCACTACACAAGGAACACAAACACTGTTGCTGAGTCTTACTAACTGTATAGTGACATTACGATGCATTTTGCCTTGCCGTCGGTGTTTTAAACCTTTGCTTTGGTTTGTTTGATTATCTTTGTATGCCGCCTGCCTTGTGACCATCTACCTGTTATTACGACTACGACTCTGGATTACCCATATACATCTGTTTGTTCCAGTTTTGACCACTGCTTACCTGACCATTCTACTGATAACATCCTGCAAGGACCCTCACTACGTTGTCAGCGTTTATCACTGTTACAGGGATACTGTTTTAAAATGTTACTTTTCAAAAGGATGTACTCATTTGAACTCAATATTGTAATTTATTCTGTCTAATGTTAGTTATCAGTGCTGTTGTTCTACTGGGATTTTCATTTCAAAACGGCTACCATGTAAAGCTAGCGGCATCTAGTGGCTGTTTCCTAAATAGCAACAGTGTGTTGCCTCTTGGTGATTCTATGCTCTTTGATTTAACTGAAAACAAACAAGAAGTGCATTTATAGATTTTAATTAAAGATTACAAGGGCAAACTATTTTTTTTCTTAATGACGTGCAGATTAATTGTTCACCACATGTGAGCTAACAAAATCTATATGGTTAGTTTTGATGTCATGTGTACTTTAATCATTTTCTTAATTTCAAAAGTGCAGATGTGCACCACCAATGTAAACTCAACATGTATGATTGACAGCCTAAACATCCTTTATACAGGCACTGCTATGATTTAGGTTAAAAACCTAAATACTCAAATTATGAAGCAATTTGATCTGCACAAATGGGAAAAAAAGGGATATTTTCTTTCACAAACCAGCATATTTAGTTGCGTCTTAGTCTGCTAGGGTCACTTATAATATGTGGCATAAAATAGTTTACAATTCCACAACTGTCACTTTTTTTGTCAGTATAAGGCAAGCAATATGTCCTGTGGATAAAAGGATAATCCTCACATAATAGTGTTTTAGCTGTGCGGCACGAATGGCCTAAGAAGAGACGTGCATTGTTCTGCGAGTGTTTACCTGACTTAAGCATTGTGAAATAATGGATTTGAGATTGTGATAGGGAATGCTAATAAGATGCTGTGTTTAGTAGTGGCTCACAGATACATCTGGAAACATGTCAGGATGACTGTCAGGACTTAAACAGATCTGCGGCTCAGTGCATGTGTTCGGCTTACACTTTTCCACAGAGACACATCAGAATTATGAGCTTTTCAAAGTGTCATGTATTATTTTTTTTTTATTCTGGATGACCATGATGGCTGTAAAAAGGAAATGAAAGGGATTTGGGGGATTTCAGAGTAGAAGTCGACATGCTTCAATGTATGTTCAACAAGGGATTTTATATGCATATAAACCATGTAAAATTATAGCAAAATTAATGCATTAATGTTTATATGAACAAATAACTTCTGTGAAAATAAAGTGTCAGCAGTGTATAATGCATAGATGTTGAAATGAAAATGCAAGGTAAATGGGTACCTTGGCTCTAGGGGTCAAACAGCTAAATTTGAGGTCAAGAATCTAGATGTTAAAGCAGTAACTAAATCAGCATACTATCATCTCAAAAACATTGCAAGAATTAGATGCTTTGTTTCCAGTGAGGACTTAGAGAAACTTGTCCATGCTTTTATCAGCAGCAGAGTGGATTACTGTAATGGACTCCTCACCGGCCTTCTCAAAAAGACAGTCAGACAGTTGCAGCTCATCCAGAACGCTGCAGTCAGGATTTTGACCAGAACTCGAAAATCAGAGCACATCAAACCTGTCCACATCAAACCGGTCTTTACACTGGCTCCCATTTAAGTTCAGAATCGATATTAAGGTATTATTACTTGTCTATAGATCACTAAATAGCTTCAGAACATTACAGATATACTCACTGAATACAAAATATATTAGTAAATTAATCAAGTTAATTAGAAATTCCAAGAGTTCAGTCAAAGCAGGGTGAAATTCAGCTACTACACCACTCGCTGCTGGAATCAGCTTCCAGAAATGATCAGATGTGCTCCAACATAAGGCACATTCAAATCAAGACTGAAAACACATCTGTTTAGCTGTGCCTTTACTGAATGAGCACTGTGCTACGCCCGACAGATCACTATTATGTCTTTCTTTTCTTTTACATTCATGAAATGAGCGATTATAAATAAACTTGCCTTGCAAATTTATTTTGATGTGTTTTTATTAAAATATATAAAAGGAGAATTGATCATGACAAAACTTGATTATATTTTAAAATGATTAAACGACTTGGGTTAAGAAGTTAAAATGACAATTAATTAGTATTTTATGAGTTTCTTTTATTATGTCATCATATTATGTCAAAAAATGAAGAGAGGGTGGTACGGTGGCACAGTGGTTAGCACTGTCACCTTACAGCAAGAAGGTCGCTGGTTCGAGTCCTGGCTGGGTCAGTTGGCATTTCTGTGTGGAGTTTGCATGTTCATCCCCTGTTGGCGTGGGTTTCCTCCAGGTGCTCCGGTTTCCTCCACAGTTCAAAAACATGCGCTATAGGTAAATTGAGTTCGTAGTTCAAAATTTGTCCGTAGTGTGTGTGTGTGTGTGTGTGTGTGTGTGTGTGTGTGAATGCGAGAGTGTATGGGTGTTTCCCAGTACTGGGTGGTGGCTGGAAGGGCATCTGCTGCATAAACATATGCTGAAAAAGTCCACTGTTGTGACCCCAGACATATAAAGGACAAAACTAAGGAAAATGAATGAAAATGAAGAGAGCGTTAGGACATTATTATGGATTTACAAGTTATAGTTATGTGTTTGAGTAAAACCCATCATTTTCAATCACAACAAATGAAAACGTTTAATATTCTGACCAGTTGTGATTTTCAAAAAAAAAACCCAAAATGCTCTAAATGATAACTTTTATTTTGACAATAGGAAGAAATTGTTTCATAACAGAATAGAGTAAAACAAATATTTTAAGTGTACCTAAATGCACATTTAATTAAATCAGTAGATCCAGAGAAACTGAGAATCTCCTCTTAATGATTTCCATATAATAATATAAGCATTATTTTTACTGTATGTGAAATGACATAAATCAGAACTGTATTACCCTACATGCTCACACTTCACAATAAGGCTCCATTAGGTAATAATTTTTAATTTATTTACAAATTAAGAATGAACAAAACGTATTATTAACAGTATTCATTAATCAAACAGTTCAACGTTTACTCCTGCATTATTCAAATCCAAAGTTGTGATTGTAAGCATTAGTTAATGTACTTTGATTTCAAATTAACTAACAATGAACAACTTTATTTTCATTCTCTAACATACTGTAATTTAATCAATGTATTAATCATTATTTGGTTTATGTTTCTTTAACATTGTACAGTCGAAATATTGGAGAGGGATCTGGATGCAGACCTGGTGCAGTGCAATCTGAGCTGCATCCAATGCTTTTTAATGCGCTCACCTAACCCCACCCCCAACCCTGTTCACAGTGACATCACTCACTCCATTGAGTGAATTGTGTCTGACACTGCATCGCTGAGTAATGGAATCTCAGCTTGCATCATAAAGGCTGCATCTAGATACTATTGAAATAAGTATGCTTATTCAAACTACTTATTTAAAATGAGCACTAGCACAGTTATTTTTATTGGGGGGGTGGGGGGCGGCAACTTAATTTAGGTTCAATCCACTTAAATTTGTCAAGTTATCTTAATAAATTTGTGTTGTGACAGTTTTGTGGAATCCTGCATATTTTTTTTACAGTGATAGTACTAACGTTACATAAACTAACATTGCAATAGTAATATGTTTTTATTCTAGCTTGTTACTTTTCAAGCAATATGTGTTATTTGTGTTGTATGTGACAGAATCAGAAGTGTATAGCGCTGGACAATCGACCAGAAGGAGCTGCGCAATACATGAATCTGAACTCTGCACTGTAGAGATGTGGATTAGCGGCTGATCATCAGAAAGACGGAGATTGCTCTTTGAGAGGTTTTTGTCTGAAGCTTGTTTGGTTGAGTGCTCTGTGAAATTGCAGGTTGATGCACATAAAAAAACACTGGACAGACACACACTGAAGTGCTGTGAGTTCAGGACAAGACAGACCCTGTAATGCCACTTCAGCAGATGGCATGCATTAACCTAAAAGGTTACGTAACACATAAAATGGGTGACTCAGTGGGTAGCGCCGTCACTTCATAGCAAGACGGTTGCTGGTTCGAGCTCCAGCTGGGTCAGCTGGCATTTCTGTGTGGAGTTTTCATGTTCTACCTGTGTTCGCGTGGGTATCCTCCGAATGCTCTGGTTTCCCCAACAGTCCAAAGACATCCCAGCAAACATTGGTCCCACGGCAATGTCCTCTGCCTGGCCAAAAGGGGACGGCACAAATTGTGCACAGTTGGTCCAAAGACTACGTCCTCTCCACGGCCAAAATTAGTTGCGGCTGGATGGCACAAATGCACAACATATCCTAAAATGCATTAATATAGGCTTGTATACATTTGTACATCTCTATATTTGATTGGGGTTGCGTGTATTTACAGTTTTATGTGCATGTAGTTCATAACCCAGCAAACATTGGTCCAACGGCAACGTCCTCTCCCCAGCCAAACGTAGTTGTGCCAGGACGACAAAATTGTGCACAGTTGGTCCGAAGACTATGTCCTCTCTACGGCCAAAATTAGTTGCGGCTGGATGGCACAAATGGACATCATGTCCTAAAATGCATGTGTTTTAGGTGAAATGGGTAAGTGTAATGGAGGCCAGCTAGTGAAGGGCTGTGCAGGTAAACCTCACTCCCTCTGACCTCTAAAGGTGCTCTAGTGACAGACGCTAATGGCTATGGTCTTTAGTCTCCTTGTTAGAGCAACCGACTCCCATGCGGATGGTGGCCGGTTCAATACCAGCTCGGAGCGGGTTGGATGTCGTAGGACCAGCAGGGTTACATTGGTGCCGTGACCCGGATGGGAGTGTGGTTTAGGGGGGTAAGTGTACCGGAGGCCAGCTGGTAAGTGCTGTGCAGGTAAACCTCACTCCTCTGACCTCTAAAGGTGCTCTAGTGACAGACGCTAGAGGCCATGGTCTTTAGCGTCCTATGTAAAAGCAACCGACTCCCATGCGGAAGATGGCCGGTTCGATACCAGCTCTGAGCGGGTTGGGTGGCGTAGGACCGGCGGGTTTACATAAGCAAAATTGTCCGTAGTGTGTATGTCCTGGTCCTTCAGATTGGGGGTTGAGTGTTGGGCTAACAACTCACCTAATAAAAAAACTAGATGTTATGAAACACCATATGGTGCGGCTAAAGACCAACTTCAATATAAATGGCCCTGAGAGTAAGTAACAAAATAGTATTAAAAATGTAGACTCATTTTTAATAAATAAAATTACAAAATGATTTCTTCAATTGCCTAATGAAATCTGCATTTAGTTGCTTTTACCAATATTTTTTGTGAAAGGCTGAATTAATTTATTTATTTCTATTCCTAGTTGTAGTAGGCTACAACTTGGCACATTTATTTAGTACAAATGCTACAAGGAAATTATGATTTATTACTGCACCTTTAAATGCTAAAATACATTTGAACTTTGATGCTGAAAAAACAAAGTGAATCCACTTTCAGTTAATAACCGTAAGTTAATGGGAACTTGTTTTCACCACACAATATCTGTAATGTAATGTAATGTATAGTGCATTTATCATGTAAGGTCATACACCCAAAGAGCTTCACAATCATCAGGGGGGGTCTCTCCACGCCATCACCAGTGTGCAGCTTCCACTTGGATAATGCGACAACAGCCACAGGACAAGGCGCCAGTGCACTCACCACACACCAGCTATTGGTGGAGTGGAGAGACCGTGATAGAGCCAGTTCAGTAAATGGGGATGATTGGGAGGCCATGATCTGTAAGGGCAGATGGAGGGAATTTGGCCAGAACGCCAGGGTTACTCTTATGTGAGAAGTGCCATGGGATTTTTAATGACCACAGAGAGTCAGGGTCTCGGTTTATTGTCCCATCCGAAAGACGGCTCTCACTGATAGTTTAGTGTCCCCTTCACTTTATTGGGGCATTAGGACTCAGACTGACAGCAGGTTGAGTGCCCACTGCAAGTCTCTCTAACACCACTGCCAACAGCAACCTAGTTTTCCCATCCAGGTACTGACCAGGCTCAGCCCTGCTTAACTTCAGTGAGTAACCGGTCTTGGGCTGCAGGGTGATATGGCTGTGGCACAAAATAACGAATAAAAACATTGTTTATTTCACACTGTAACAAAATTTAATGACAAGAAAACCAATATTTTTATGTTGCTTGAACTTATTTTAGGAAGTTAACCAGGTAACAACTACATTTTTTTAAAGTTATACACATTTTAACTTAATGTTTATAGTCAGTTTGATGTATGTTGAGATGACTAGAAAAATTTAGGGCAGCAAATATTTTTTACGGACTTTCTTGTTAGTTAACCAGTTGAAATTGTGTAAAAACAGAATTGCGAGAAGAATATATATATAGGCTAAGAATATAAAGCTTTATTTTTTCATTTTCCTTCAGTTTAGTCCCTTTATTTATCAGGAGTTGCCACAGCGGAATGAACCGCCAACTTATCCAGCATATGTTTTACACAGTGGTTGCCCTCATACACACTCATTTACATACATACATACATACATACATGCATACACTACGGCCAATTTAGTTTATTCAGTTCACCTATAGCCACCTGTCAACATTGGGATGTGAAAATAAGGGATATGCCCCTCATAATAACGGATTCCCCCAACACCACCACCCCACCCCCCTAAAAATCCCCAAATTACTAAATATGTTGATTTGGAGCTGTTTCATTGTAAATAAACAATTAAATGGTCAGTAATATGTGTTATTATTATTATTATTATTATTTAAAAAAGGAAAAAAAAATAAATAGTATACATTAGCAGCAAAAACATTAGCAAACAGATCAGCTTATTCAAATTAATAGCTCTTATAATAAAATAATAAAAATCAAGCTATAAAATCTCATTAGCTGTTTCTTCACTGTATAACTTTCACATTCTGATCGATTATTTATTTCAATTTTTTTTCGCTTGATTACATTAAATAACAGGTGTCACTTTAAAAATGCAACCATCTAACATTATAAAGAAAGCTTTGCTAACTTTTTATGCTCATTTAGGATGAAATTAGTTGTGTTTGAAAAAAAACCCCCACCAGATCCATATCTTTAGACATTATTATTATTAATATTAATTATGTGTATATGTCTGTTTAAACGCACCCAAATTCCAGACTTTTGCTCCGTTTCAAATTGCATATACAGAATCTGTTTGGGAAACAGCCTCTATTTATTACTATGGAGCGCTATATGACTATTTTGAGGGTTGCATATAAAGGCGAGACGGCACCTGTAATAAAAGGAAAGGGAATCCCGCCGTTTTTATATTTATTTCAAAGTATTTTCATGCCTAAACAAAACAGTGAACACTGAACAGACTCACATTTAAGAGCAAAGGGCGGCCCCTGGCGGTTTGGCAGTATGGGATGCGTATAGGGAGGCTCTGCTCTTTAATGTTTATTTGCCACCTTTCAGAGAAAGACTGAACATACGGGAGAAATACGGGAAAATACCTTTACAGGATGATAGCGGGATAGAACTGTAAAATACGGGAGAATCCCGGAAAAAACGGGAGGGTTGACAGGTATGCCTATAGCACATGTGTTTGGACTTGTGCGGGAAACCGGGGCACCCGAAGGAAACCCACGCCAACACGGGGAGAACATGCAAACTCAACAATAAAAAAAATTAATTAACCTTGCAAGTCGTGTCAACTTATATTAAACTTTTGAGAAATGTCAGTTTGAAGAAGAAAATGTTAGAATTATGACAAATAAATGATGAATTCCCACAACAAAGTAATAATTGTGAGATAGAAATTCCGCATCCAGAGAAATACAAAAGTTATTAGCTGTAAGCTCACAAGACATAGTATCACAGTTTTGAGAAAATACGTTTTTTTCTTGCAGTTCCGAGTTTATATCTTGCAATTATGACATGATTTCTAACAATTCAAACTTTTATTTAGCTTCATTTTGAAGAAAAGGGTAATAAGATGTAAAGACTTCACTACCCAGAAGCCCTTTTTAATTTAAACGCGTACCGTTTAATCCTCTGCGGCTTCCGTAAGAGGTGTCGTGGCGCTTGTGAAGTTGGAAGGGGAAAGTACAGATTCTCTAAATATCAACACTAGCGAATATTTGTTACATTACTTTCAGACTGCAGTGATCGTTTTCACATCATATAGATTTCTGGGCTGACGATGAGGCGTGCTGGATTGGGTAAGTTAGTGTTTTTCTGTGTCTTAATGTTTGAAGCTTATGCTAAGCTACAATCTCAACTCAATTAGATATCGTGGATAGTCACAGTTTATGACAATAAACAAACTCTGAAGAACAAAAGCATCACCCACACATTATGTCCAGGTTTGGAGAATTAACATTAACGTTATATAGATAAATAATCGTACGAGATAAAGCGGTTCTGACAGTAACCAGCAACTCTTATTCCTCTGTTTCACCACCGTTGTTTAATAACCATGTTTACTAGGGCTGCACGATATTGGAAAAACACTATAGAGGTAAAGTTGGTTTTATATTCGGATATTCATTCATTTAATAGTCTTTATATTGTTAATTTATTTTCAGAAAAGCATTCTTTGCGATGTCTAAATAGTGGCTAAACTGAACTGAACTTAAACACTGAAAACTGAACTGACACTGTTTCAATTCACTATAAACTTCCATGTGAAGCTGCTTTGACACAATCTACATTGTATAAGCGCTATACAAATAAAGATGAATTGAATTGAATACTGTGATAAGATTTTGTTAATTTTTTTAATACTCATAAACAGCAGCCTTATTGATCGCGTTGGATTTGACCTGACCTGAGTGTTTCTTGTACAGGTGAAGGTGGCCCTCAAGGCAATTACGTTGCCAGTGGATACAGCGTGTATGAGGAGGAGAATGAACACCTACAGGAAGGATTGAGAGATAAAGTACACGCACTTAAACATGTGAGTGGCCTTCAACATATCTGATGCTCTATTTTGATTAACTGTTGTGCAGAACTTCTTATATTAAGAGTATGTGTTTAACCTTTTATTATGCCTGTTGCAGCTATCTATTGACATTGGAAATGAAGTCAAGATCCACAATAAGATGTTGGGAGAAATGGTAGGTGTCAGGAAGTTGTTCATTGTCTAGTAGCGGTTTAATGGTATACTGAAATGACTTCTGTTTTGAAGTTTGGTGTTTTCTGTTCAACAGAGAAAATTCCTAATTTATATATTTTTTAGTTTTACTAGACAGTGTTGCTCTGTCTTTAAAGGAATTCAGTTAAAATTACAAATTACATTAATTCATTTTCTTTTCGGCTTAGTCCATTTATTAATCTGCGTTTATTAACACAGCGGAATGAACCGCCAACTTATCTAGCATATGTTTTACACAGCGGATGCCCTATCAGCTGCAACCCATCATAGGGAAACATCCATTTAGCAATTTAGCTTACCCAATTCACCTATAGCGCATGTCTTCACTTTTTTGTGTGTATGACCCTACTCAATGTGCATGAGCAAATGGGCTGTGGTTTTACAGTGTCGCATTGCAATTCGTTTTTATTTTACAGGACTTTTCAGAGCTCAACACTAAGGATTTACCAAATTTATTACTGACCACACCAAAAATAAATAATTACTTAGCCACAAATGCAAAATATAGCTGTATTCATGCTCTTTTTATTCAAAACAACCTTTCTTTAAAAAAAAAAAAACAATGACGTTTAAAAAATAATTATTGCCATGTATCTAAAACTATGCACAGTAGCCTAGTCTGTCCAGGCTAAAGGTCTCTCAGATCACTAGTTAACTACACATACATGGGGAGTTAATCTCCTATTAAAGCAATGTTATTGGAACAATGATAATTAAACAATATTACCAAAAATAACTGTAAGCAAAAGAAAGCAGGTGAAAAACATACACCGTGTGATAATAAAGGATGATCACGTGCACACGGGTAACGTTAGGCCCATAATCCGTTCTGTTAAAAGAATAGTTAAAACAAAACCGCTGCTGCTGACAAAAAGACATATTTTAGAAACATCCAGAGCTTTTGGAAGCAGCAGGACTGTGTGTGCACGAGCATCACTATTTGTCCAGTCTATTTGAAAGAGAACCAATCGCAGCAGTTGCGTTTCCTCTAGGCACGGTTGCTTCACGGCAGGAAATGCAAGCGCGCATGCCTTTTAAAACAACCGTGCGCATCACATCACCTGAGCGCGAGAGTGATCATCCTCTCATTCGGTATTCACCTGCGTTCCTTTGCTCGAGCGAATGCTATTTTTGTCAATCATGCTGCTTCTCGATTCTAAGATGACATATGCACACATATTGGGCCACCTCTATTGTTGAACTATAATTTATATTATATTGTTATAATTTATATGATTTATATTATTATGACTATAATTTAAAAATGATCTTCAACCAGCCAAAGTGGCTAGTGAGAGTCTATCTAACCCGCCACGGCTGAAATCTACCTGCAGTTGTTGGGTTGGCTGGTGTTAATGTAAAGCCCTGTATATGTATGTGTGTGTATAAATATAAATAAATAAATTATATATA
>CAIGQZ010004625.1:1810507-1870887 GCA_903798205.1 Danio tinwini
TCCATCAGACCTCTTTTTTATTGTAAATGAGCATTTTCTATAAGGCTCCTCTAATTAGGTTCAGAAGTTTCATTTTATAGATAATGAAAAGGTTATTAGCTAGTTAATAAAATAGCTTTTTTTTTCTCAATAATGTCACTTTAGACAATTCTTTGGTTTTTAACAAGGTAGATTTTCTTTTGCATCAACCAGCTAAATCCACTTGTGTTTTTTGTCAAAAACCTCTAAATCCGCCATTGGGACAAGAAATTGTAATTAATAAAAAAAATAAATTACTAAAGAAGCAATTAGAAATTATTTTACCAAAACACATTACACCACCTAAAATTGAAAATGCATAAATTTGTCAAGTAAGTGGCGGTTCATTCCACTGTGGCGGGTGACCCCTGATTAAATGAGGGATTAAGCCAAAGGAAAATGAATGGATGAAATCTGTCAAGTAAGTGAATTAAGTCAATAACATTAAAATTGGCATTAATAAAATCTTAATCTTTTGTCATTTCTGATATTTGGGATTTAGATTTAACTCAAGTAGAATGTAAACATTGTATACTAAGCGTGTTAGATTCAAATAATGTAAACATTCTGATGAAAACTTTTTGAAGTGTGTAAACATTAAAGTGAATAAAAATATGTTCCCCTTGCCCACAGCTATCATAACATGCTATGTGCAAAATGCATATGCTATAAAAATATTATCAATTCAAATGTTTTGGTGTACTGCAAGTAAAACAGAGCAAAACATTGAGAAACATCAATATCTGTGCATTGTCCATTTATATAAAAAGCTTTATCAGACACATGGTATAAAGTAATGTACATAATATATAGTTTTATACATTATATTCATCTTTAAAAAATAGCTTACATTAGCAAATAAAACAAAATAGGCTACTGTGCAAAAAAGAGATGTTTCTCAGACACATTTAGAAGCTGTCATTCATTCATCCTCATACTCAAGGTCTTGATCATCTCTTTTTCATCTCTTCTATTTATATAAGATGTTATGAATGCATGTTACACTTCCGACATTGTGTTTTGTTTTTCTAATAATGCACAGAGTTTTGAGGTACAGGACGTTTTCATTTGCCATTCATTGACAGTCGGACAGACTCATGCAGTTCATCGAACTCCTTTTAAAATCTAAATTTTATTTTGGATGTGATGAATCTTTGCCCAGCGCTAATTAAATATGCATCAAAGAATATCAAAAGAACATTTATTGCATACATTTCAAAGTAACAAAGCACTAAGCTTTTATTCGTTCATCATCTGAAACAACAAAGTAACAGATTGATATTGGGATTTAAGATACGCAAGCATACCAAACTGACTAATTTACAGTATGCGCATCATTGCACTTCAATTTTGAATAGCTTTAACATCTGACCTGTGTTTCTTCTCAAGGACTCAGACTTTGACTCGACTGGAGGTCTGCTGGGAGCCACCATGGGCCGACTGAAGCTCCTCTCCAGGGGAAGCCAGACCAAGGTGTACTGCTATATGCTGCTGTTTGCTCTGTTTGTGTTCCTCATCCTGTACTGGGTCATCAAACTCAGGTGACCGCACAACTCCTGAGATCCAGGACTTTATTACGTGCCATGCTCATTTGGGGTAGAAGAGCTAAATCCTCACACTGATGATGATGAGGATGAATTAAGGAGAGCAAATGTGCTTTCTGGCTAGCGGATTAGATATTGAACCATTCAGTTGCAGTGTGCAATATGAGAGAGGAAAAAAACATCTGTCCCCAAAATTACTGTGTCTTCAATGGAGAAATGCTATTTATCTTATATTGGAAAAACAAACATGCATATTTAATTCAGTAATAATTAAACATTTGTTTAATTGTGTTATTCCTTTAGGAGAACTTCATTGCTGTAGATGGGTGATGATTTATAAATTCTAATGGAATGCATTTAGAGCAGTGCACAAAAACACAGCAGCCCTTTTATTAGTGTATTCAGCTATGGAAAAAATACAATTCTCAATTCCTCTGGATTTACTGAGAATTTTTTTTTAAATAAACAAGTGTGTGTGTGTGTGTGTGTGTGTATGTATATGTATGTATATATATATATGTATATATGTATATATATATATGTATATATGTATACACACACACAGTTGAAGTCAGAATTATTAGCCTCCCTGTTTATTTTTTTTAATGGAGAGAAGATTTTTTTTCAACACATTTCTAAACATAATAGTTTTAATAACCCATTTCTAATAACTTCTTTATTAGAAGTAATTTATTTATTTCATATCTTTACCATGATGACAGTAAATAATATTTGACTAGATATTTTTCAAGACACTTCTATACAGCTTAAAGTGACATTTAAATGCTTAATTAGGTTAACTAGGCAGGTAAGGGTAATTAGGAAATAATTAGCTGAAATAAAACGAATAAGACTTTCTCCATGAAGAAAAAATATTATCAGACATACTGTGAAAATTTCGTTGCTGTGTTAAACATTGGGGAAATATATATATAAAAAAAAACAATTTAAAGGGGTGCTAATAATTATGACTTTAACTGTATATATAAATACTATGGAAGTCAATGGTTACAGGTTTCCAGTTTTGTTCAAAATATCTTTGTGTGTGTTCGACAGAAGAAATCATGTGTGTTTGAATAAAATGTGAATTGTCTTTTATTTTGTAAACTATTCAAGGTCCCACGGAATTAAAACAAAGTTGTTTTAGATGTTAGTATCAGTATTGTTAGTTTTTAAGATATCTATAAGCCTGTGTGCTCCAAAACAGTAGCTATGTTTCCATCCACCTGTTTTTATGCACATTTTGGAAATGTGCATAAAAAAAGTGGTTGCTGAAGGCCAAGATGCGCATAAATTTTGAAAATGCGCATAACTGACTAGGATAAACTTTTTATTTGATTAGAAAAGATGCGCATAAACTACGATGGAAACACTTTTACCGCACAAATTTCAGTGTGCACAATAAAAAAAGGTCATGTGATTTTGTTATAAGAGATCATGTGATGATAAAAATGTGTGTAAATGGACAAATCAGCAGGCTGAGCACATAGTAAAACATCTGAAATGCTGTTTTTGTCATTCTAAAACGCCTTGCTGTTTAAGTATTAGTGTTATTATATTATTAATGACCTCCAGAATCGCGCGTTCACTGTGTGTCAGGATTGTCATGTATTAAATGATGAAAAGATTGACACATTCTCCACTAATGCAGCAAATTCAGTTTTTACTGTTGATATTTGGTGCCAGTTAATCAGGAAGTGACGGTTTTGTCCATATTGACTCGTTGGATGGAAACGCTGCTTTATTAGCACATCTTTTATCTGATAATCCAGCTTTGCGCACAAAGTTCATTCGCATTTTTAGATGGAAACCTAGCTAGTGACAAAATTCACGTTTAGAAGATATAAAACTGATATAAACATGTAAAGCTTCTAGTTTGTCACTTAACCCAAATGGATCAACGGTTTCATTTACAACCTCGTACTGCAGTTTCTCATCAAATCATAACCAATCAAATGGTCTCTAGTATCTGACATGCCCCAACCTCTTCAGGACACTTCTCAATAATAATATTAATGATGAGTATGTTTATGATGATGATGATTATTATTATTATTTAGGATATTGTTTATTTATTTAAAAAAATTAGAATTTGACACATGCAAACCACAGCAGAAAGTTCTAACCAACAGACCCATGTCATATACAGTAGAGATGCTTAATAAATTACCCACTATATAATAATAGAATTAACGTATGCTATGTGTTTTATTTTCACAAGCTTTGGAGACGTAACATAATTTTCGTTTTTAAATATACCTATAGCTTTCGCCATGAGGCTGTGTTCAAAATGATATCAATGTTTTAAAACTGCACTGCGAAGGGAGCACAATTGTAAACATGAAGATCGTTAAAACTGATCTGAAAAAATACTTTGAAAGCAAATTACACCTAAGAGGTGTAACTTAATGCTTTTTTTATTTAAAATAATTCCAATGAATAGGGCATAGGGGGGATAAGTGGGAATAGTACACAGCCAGGAACTATGTTTCTAACTACAGCTCCAGAGGTGTAGTTTCAAGTGCTCAAGTTTGCGAATGAATGAATGTGAATGTTCGTTGGAACGATGTATTCGGGAAACAGCAAATCAACGAACTATGTTTGTAACGACGGAACTTGCGACCTTAGTTGGCTAATGATGGTTTTGGGAAACGCACCCCTGCCTGGGAGTTTCAAGTATACCTAGTAAGACCTTGATTAGCTTGTTCAGGTGTGTTTGATTAGGGTTGGAGCTAAAAACTTCAGGACACCGGCCCTTCAGGAACAAGTTTGGTGACCACTGCATTAAAGCATCAATGTTTCAGTTTCAACAAAGCAGTGTTTAGTGGAATAAATAAAACGGGCAAAAATACTAACAGGATTTTTATAAAAAAATTGGAATAAATCTTATCAAACCTTTATAAAATAAAACAAATATTAAAGTTAAACTCTAATGCACATTTAGTGAATCAAGTACATCCAGAGAAACAGAGAATTTTTATGCTGTTCATTATTTCAGGTTATGATAAATGCCCAGAAGTAATTAATCTTTATTTTTACTCCTCCCTTTTTAATGGGGTGAATAGTGTTTCGTAGTGTTATACAGTACAGTATAATATAGTCTTTAAAGGGCTGATCTAAGATTGTGAAACCATACTGAAATATGTGAGATTATGTGCAATTCACTTCTGTATAATAACCAACTGAGGATTAATCCCAGAATTCTACATGCTTCAGACATTTCTTGCAGTTTCTCTTCCGCTCTGTGGTTAACATGATGCATGCTCTAATTCAGTTTTTTAGAAGTGATTTGTAAATAAATGTAATATTTTTGGAGAATTATCACATAAACGTGTCCCTTATGTTGACAGAAGTTCGAGAAAGTCTTATTTTTTTGTTCTTAAAAAATTCCAACATTTTTCAAGAATTAGGAAAACTTTATTATTTTATGCATGTTAAGCACGGTGTACAACTATAATCAGAATTTACATATGTTACATGTACCTTTTATAAGGGATTAATCATCCAAGTCTTTAAGGCACCAATATGTTTACTGCAATTCATCTATGTAAATTTTTTCAACTGATATATCTAATTCATACAGTACAGCTAGATAACATTACAGTTGGTGTTGGATTCTCCTTTTAAGTGCACTTTGTTTCCGTTGAACTGAATTCCTTTTAACGACATCACTTCCTAGGTAGAGTGTCCATGTACTTGCATATGATTGACAGCATCACTTCATCAGCTCCTGCACCAATGGACATTAATCTGGAGTCCCTGTTTAAACAGAAAGAGCAGATATACTTGTGACTTGACTAATGAGGATTTACTATTAATTTGCTCTTTTAAAGAGGTCATATGATGCCAAATTAAAAGGTCATTTTATGTACTAGAAATATTCAAACAGAAGCTTTCATGTTTAGAAAATGCATCATTTTTACATCATTACAGAGCCTTAATTTCAAGTTTGTCTGAAATCCTATAAATGAGTTTTGGTTTCTATAAATCTCCTGCTGAAAAGCCCACAATGCACTGATTGGCCAGCTGAACCTGTTCATTTTGAAACACTTCAAGCATGTTTAAGTGTAATTGTTATAATACCAGCTGGTTTGAGCCTTTAAGGCTGCTAAAGCAGTTGTAAACACAAATAGCGGATAATGGCATCAGTTTTAGTCAAGTTCCCCATTAGATAGAATTTGTGTACTATAACTTGTATACTTGCAGAGGCTGATTAATTACACACAAAGAAATGGGAAACGTCACAGAGTTCCCACTCTGTCATGAACAGCAAATTCAAGAAGTTTCAATGACTTTCATTTTTTAATAAAGTATTGTTGGAATTTACACCCACAATGTGTAGCACCATGAAAGTCCTTACTGTTCTTAACATTTGACTTGCACATTTTGCTCACTTTCACACAATATTTACATGTAAAGTGTGCGAATAATGATGTTTTGAACGTATCATTTAAAATAAAAATTTAACAAGTTTTTGCTTTTTAAACGGTCAAGTTCAAAGAACTTTAATAAAATTAGTTTAAATGTAATACTAGTAATCTTCAAATGCGCTTTCAGAAATTTTTATTTATCAAATTTGCATTATTTGTCCATGTTCTTGCACAGGATTTAAATGTACATTTTGTAAATGAAGAATTTTGCTTTTTTATTCTGTTTTTGACAGCAGCACACCACAATTGTTGAAATAACAAACAAAATTTATTTCAAATTTTATTCAAGCACTTTCAAGAACCTATGTTTGTTTATAATTACTTTCCAGACCTTAAATCCATATGTATGATTTCAAGTACTTTCAAAAAGTGTTTGAACCCTGTACAAAACATCATATGATTTGCCAGACATTCTATTGCAGTTTTTTTTTTTCTTTTTTTTTTTTTTTAGACGCTAGGACACATTTCTCAATACTGAGGTCACATTTGCAAAACTCTTCACACAATTCTCCTAAAACGCAAAGCAGTTCATTTCACATACAAAGTGCACTACAACAACAACAACAAAAAAAAACACTTTATTCAGGTCTCAAATAAAGTCATTCTTCCAGAACACTAGCAAAGGTTGACAGCCGACAAACACACTTTGTCACCCACAAAACAATGAGCTTAAAAACACTAGCAACATGTAGCATTACAGTGTTTTCTTGTGTAAAACAAGGACACATCTCTGTTTATAATTGCAATATATGTTACTGGAATGAATCAGACATGATGCAGAATTCCTCAATATTTGATGTTGTTTATTACGTTGTTTATAGTAATTCCAAAATACAAGAACTTGTATACACACCATCCACTGATTCAGATACAATAGTAATGCTAATCTGGCTGCTTAAACTGTTTCAATCAAATTTTGCTGTCTTATTCAGTTTTGCATTGTCATTGTTTAACAGTTTTGAAAACAGTGTGAAATGTCATGTAACGTACAAAGATTTTTAGCAGTTGTTGTGTTTGAGTGAGAAAAGAATTCATGAACTTTGAGAGATGTAGTCATTGAATGCATTTTGTGCCAAAACAATGATAAATGATCCTCAGTTTAGCCCACATAGACTTCTGTTGTGCTCACTGTGTGAAGAGTTTTGCAAAAGTGACCTAAGTATTAAGAAATGTCTCCTAGTGTCTGTTAAAAAAACCTGTAATTGCAAGCACATTCATGTTGATCCTGGAACACCAAACATGAAACCTAATCCTATTGGTAAATAATTCCCAAATCAAAGGGCCCTAATAATTGGATAATAATGGCCTGTAAAAATCATGTGACTAAAAATTTACGTCAACAAATGTTTTTATATGTTGTTTTAACTTGTTTTAATAAGTTAGTCAGGTCTCATCTACATTTTTTAAGTTATGCAAAGTTTAATTATATGTTTTTAGTCAGTTTGACTGTAAGTTGAGATGACTAGAAAAGTTAATTTCATTCAACTAAAAAAATAACCCTAAACATAAACAGTAAACTCATCCCTTAAATTTGATTGGCTGATGGGAATGTTGTTCCAAGATCAACATGGATGTTTAACCATGTCCTACTTGGTGAAATCCCGCTTTACACACCATATAGTCAAGAGTGAAAACATACAATCCAAACCTGTTGCTGTAAAAATGTCACTAGATGTCAGTGCAGCTCAGTTGAGCTCAGAAACTGACCTGTAGAACCTGCTGACTAGGACATCACTGGTGTATCCCATGCCACCCCAGTACTGCAGGCAGCTGTCAGCAAGCTCACGTGCCAGTCGTCCTGCCTTCAGCTTGGCCATCGATGCCAACTTTGTCACATCATTTCCCTTAATGTACAAAGCTGGTCAAAGTGCAGAAAGCACATCATTAGTGTTCAGCATCAGGGCTCACAAAACTGCTAGCCTAATGTCACAGAGCTATTATGTTTTCCAACTGGGCTACCAAAAATGAATCCATCTTAATGGAAGGAAAATATAGCCAATTTCAATGCTTTTTATACTAGGAATAGTAGGAAAAACAAATACACTATCTGACAAGTCTTGTCACTTATCCAAGTTTTAGGAACAACAAATAACAACTGGACTTCTAGTTGATCATTTGGTATCAGAAGTGGTTTATTTGAAAGGCAAAGGCCTCTATATTACGCTTATTTTACCAAAATAAAATATGATCATGCCTTGATTTTTAATTATTTAATTAGGACAGTAAGGTCTGACTTTGCTCAGACAAAAGTCTTGTCACTTAACAGAAATAATGTACAGTATAGAATATAAAGTCATAGTGCAGTGGAAAAAAAATAATATTGTGTATGACTCCCATGAGCTTGGAGGACTGCATCCATACATCTCTGCAATGACTCAAAGAACTGATTAATAAAGTCATCTGCAATGGCGAAGAAAGCGTTCTTGCAGGACTCCCAGAGTTCATCAAGATCCTTTGGATTCCTCTTCAACGCCGCCTCCTTCATCTTACCCCAGACATGCTCAATATTGTTCATGTCTGGTGACTGGGCAGGCCAATCCTGGAGCACCTTGACCTTCTTTGCTTTCAGGAACTTTGATGTGGAGGCTGAAGTATGAGGAGCACTATCCTGCTGAAGAATTTGCCCTCTCCTGTGGTTTGTAATGTAATGGGCAGCACAAATGTCTTAATAATTGTCTTGATACCTCAGGCTGTTGATTTTACCATCCACACTGCAGATCTCTCGCATGCCCCCATACTGAATGTAACCCCAAACCATAATTTTTCCTTCACCAAACTTGACTGATTTTCTGTGAGAATCTTGGATCCATGCGGGTTCCAATAGGTCTTCTGCAGTATTTGTGGTGATTTGGGGTGCAGTTCAACAGATGATTCATGGGAAAAATTGACCTTCTGCCACTTTTCCAAATGATTAACTAGAAGTCAAGTTATGATTTGTTGCTCTTCCATGATTGTCGACAAGACTTTTGTCAGGTAGTGTACTATGGAGGTCAGTAGTTACAAGTTTTAAAAATTCTTCAATATATCTAAAAAAAAGTTTAGAAGAAGAGTTTTGGGCGAACTATCCTTTTAAATCACTTATGTGATTTCGGCAGTTCGTCTTAACCACATCCACAAATTTAAATACATGCAATATTTGCCATGTTATTGGCTGATTCGTTAACAAACAGTTGAACCGGTGTACCTAATAAGGTGGTCACCGAATGTATGCTTTTAACTCCAGTTTTTTAACATCACAACCCAAGGGATGAAAAGAGTAATTGCAACCCAGCGTTCACAGCATTTCTTTCCATTATTAATATGGAAGTCGTCGGCCTTGTAGACCTGCCGGACCCAAACCCATGAAATTGCATATTGAAACTGGCCTATGAATCCTGAAATAATTTAGGAGACTGTGTAAAACTAACCAGTGGCGCGATGCAGAAGAGAGCGCAGCAGCTCGAGCTCCGTCTGCAGCTCCGCCAGCCTGAAGTGAACCACCTGATGGTGTAAAATGGGCTGATTGAAGATCTTCCTCTGTCTGGTGTACTGAATAGTCTCCTGGACAACTTTCTCCATCACCGTCAAAACTTGGGGAAAACACAAAACAAGAAGCATGACTGCATCAGGGAAAAATTTCAATTGATGTCAGCAAATAAGTTCCAATAACAAATTAAATAGACGGAGGAGCACAACCGCTAGACGGGAAGCAGCCAGACATGTTTGCCGATGATCTCAAATGTCAGTTTTTTTTTTACTTTCTTGATGTTTAAAATCAAAGAAAACAAGTTCTCCTGTGCACTGACTCATCGGTAAACACTCGTCAGTCCTAAACGAGACTGATCTGGATTCATTACACACACACACACACACACACACACAGGTACTACTGACATCATGTTTGTGCCAATCCCAAACATCATCACAATGTTTGACGTCATGTTTGGTATGTGGGTAGTTGACATAGTGTGGGAAACCATTTTTGAAGAATTGTTTTATGTAGTTTAAAATCTGATGTTTGAGAAAATATTAAGGGGTCACTAACTTTATTAATCGCTGTAAAAAAATGCTGGGTTCCACACATTTGACTTAAGGTTATTCATTTTGACAAATTTAAGTGGATTGAACATTAAACATTTAAGTTGTCGCCCCGATCAATCAAGAATTGTGTTGTTTCTGTTCATTTAAAAATAATTAGTTTAAACAAACAGCAAACATCATTTTTTGAGCGATCCTTTCACAGTTTTTACTATTTACTGAACTGTACCATAAAAACGTCTTATGGTGTGACAGCAAAAATTAGTTAAACAAGTCTTAACCAGTCAAACTCTGCGGGTCCGGTGACGTCATCGACTTCCCCTTTAATTTTTAAAGGCCGCGGGTTGCGCAACACCCTGGAAGTGGCTCCGTTTGAGAGTGTAGAAGCTATATTTTATGCACATATGCATCACTTCGGTTTTTATTTTACTGTACAAAAGTTATTTACACTTAAATACACAGTATACTGGATTACCCGAGCTGGGTATTGAACATTGGTTTATTTTCATATCTTAAAGTCATTGACTAATTTTAATGTAATGTTATGATGCCTAAAATGCAAAGGAGATAAAATAAGCAATGTAAACTCATGTTCCTATAGTTATTATCATGTAAAACTAAGCAGAAGCAAATATGTACTATTTAATATGAATGATCAAAAAGTTATTTTCCCAGTATTCACTTGAATTGCAGAAGCTTTGTCAGAAAACAAGATAAAATTCTAATTCCTAGTGTTTGCTGCCCTCTGCTGGTTTCAAGCAGAACTGTCTGGAAAAGCTAAAATCTGTAAACAGATAATCTACACCCTTTCAAAAAAGCATTTTAGAAAAAAAATTAAAAATCGCCCAATATTGAAGTGGTTCATAATAAAACAGAAAAAATATAAAAATATTATTTATTACTTTCAGCAGTTTCTTATGTAAATTCAAAGGGTTTTCTATTCAATTACACTGGAATTTTTCATTTATAGCAATGCATTTGGATATGGAAGGCTTTCAAAATTTGGTAGGCGGAAAATACATAAAAAAAATGGTATAGCACCTCTCATCAGTTGGAATACAATAAGTTTTGCATAGATTATGGTAGAGACATTTTTCTTTTTTCCTTTGATTACACACATGTGCAGAAACCACCAAAATTATTTACAGCAACATAGACCACACAGAACCTAAAAGGTACACTTTCAAATATGAGTTTATAAAAAAATAATACAAAAAAAACGCCTCTTTTTTAGGTGTTTATTATAACACAGACAGCATATACAGTTATTTTAAATACTTTCAATAGTGTTTTATGAAAATTCAAAGGGTTTTCTTTAAAATGATACCAAATTTTTGCATTTACACCTCTGCATGTGGATTTGGGAAGCTTTTAAATTTAGGTAGGCAAAATCCAAAATAGCAAAATAGCACTAGACTTTAAAGGGTTAATAATATACAAAAAGCATGAAGGTGATTTATCTTCATTGTTGGACACATTCAAATGATTTATTATATATGAAATTATGATATTTTTTTCTCTCCATGAGATAAATCGGGTTGTCACACCAAGGAAAAACAAAACGTAACCATTCTACAAGAACTCAAAGGGGTGGTCCACAGTGTATTTTTAAGACTTGGTTGTGTTCATAAGATGCAAAGCAATGTGTGCTCATGCTTAACTTGTAGGAAATCACAGTATTTTTTCATATATCTTGATTATATACAGCTGCTCAGCTAACATAAAAATGACTGTCATATTTCCTAGTTCTTCCGAAAGGCCTGCCAGAGAGACTCTGATTGGTCAGCTAACATATTGTGCTGTGATTCGCTGATCAGCTCCACTCGCCTTCAAGCATGCGCTTTTGCACTGTGTAAACACTGTCAGTCAGAGCAGCTGTTAGTCATATCAGTTTGTGCCTGAATCAGACAGAAAATGACACCGCTGAACCTCACGCCTGCTCTCAAAAATAAAATCTGACAAGTGTCTTTCACATATATTCAGAATAAGCATGTGGACACGCATAGAGAGACACTGCAGAGCGCTAAAGATTATGGGGGTTTACAGCGATTTGACTGATAAACATGAATCTGTAGCTAAATTGTTAGCGGTGCCAAACAGCATTTCCCATTGTTTACATCCTTGTTTACATCCTCGCTACAACATACTGTTAACGCTAGAAACTGTGCATGTAATTGATAAATTTTAACAAATAACAATACTTACAGGTTGTGGCTTACAATCCACAGTTTCTTCGTTTAGAGGAGTTTTTAGCCAAATCCAGCACTGAAAGCTGTCCTTTGTCAAATGCTAGCTATATATTTATTATAATTCTCTGGAGCATAATTAAACTGTAAGCACTTCTCTCTTTGTGTCATGTAATTTGGAAGCTTAAGTACAGAAACAGAAGAAGCTCTGTGGAAATAGCAGTGTTTGCACAGCATTTTAGCTTTCTCTGCTATAACATTACAGTGGCTCTGGCCACTTGTAACCTGAAATGCCTGTAATCTCACTAACCTGGATGTATATTTTTGTAGTCCCCAAATATGTTCACTGTAGGCTTTGCTAAGCTAACTCTGTAAAAGCCAATGGCTGTTTCTCAATATGCGTTCTTCAGTGGTCTTGTGTTCTCGTGTAACGTCATCATCAGCTGTTAAAGTTCAGTTCCAATACTCAAGACCGCAAAAACAGAGGACGCGTGAAACTTCCCGGATGTGTTCTTGATATCGAGGACGCACTCATGCAGACTTAAGCACCGAATTCCCTCGAGAAGTCCCAGAAGTCATTGCGACTGGAGGTGGGAACTGCAGCATTTTATATAGATTTATTATTAAAGTTCAGAGATATAACTTATTTACCTCAGGAGTTTCCCTTAATGAAACAGTGAATATAAACATTACCATGGACATTTTAATAAAGGAATAAACACATTAAGGGTGTTTATTTGCTAAAATTCATATTAAAATATATTTTATTTATAATGTGCAATGCATATTTATAATGTTTTTATGCAGAGTATATATTTAAAAAAGGGGAAAAAACGTTAAATCTTTGCATGAATGCTGTAATGTTTAAATAATTGTCCATTTAAAACGCGTACAGTCTGGAAGAACGCAGCATCTCGTTCCTCACAGGACGTGTTCTCTGTTCTCAAGGTCTCCTATGTTTATTCACAAGAATGCAAGTCCGTTCAATGCGTTCTTGGAATTGAGAAACATCCAATGCCTCTCTTTGCATTGAACTTTGAGCATCTTACATTCAGAGATGTTGTTTATGTTCACACAGCTACATTACACATCAACTAAAGTTTAAAATATGATATCATAATGGTATCAATCACAAACCACCCCTTTAATAAAAAGTTAAATGTGTAAACAATTCTGAGATAAAAAATTAACAGGTGCAGGCCATGGGCTTCACATGATGTTGAATAGGGTCCTTCAAGCAATTAAAGTTTTCTGTGGAATTTTTCAAAATTAGCCTTTAGTGTCATACCAAGGGATACTGTTTTCAGTGACCAAATATATCATGTTCCTACTGTAAGTTTTTATAAATATATGGATGATTGCCATTTGTAAGGTGAGATATTTATTTATAATGATTTTCACATTTTTCTCTGTAGTTTATAAGAGCTGTAATTAATCGAACTATGCTTGAGACACTAGCATAAAAATGTAGTAACAATAGTTTTTATAACGAGATCCACGGAAGACAAAGAAATGTTTAAAGGTCCTGTGAAATGCTTTTAAAATGTGCACTTTTAAATTTGATGTTTGACGTAAACTCAACTGAAACACAGAGGGAGGGCGGGACATAATGTAACCCCTCCCCTTTTTAAATAAACAGCCAATATGTTTTGTTTTATCACTGCTCTGCCAGTGAGAGTGGCTGAGCTCAAGTGCATCAAATGAAAAGCAAATGTGAAAGGGGCGGGGCATGTCAGATACTAGAGAGCATTTGACTGGTCAGAAGATTTAATGAGAAGCTGAAGTATGAGGTGACGTGAATCCAAACATCCAATTAGGAAGCTTTTGATGTTTATATCAGCTTTAAATTTTCTTTTTCTTTTATTTTTTATGATTTATATTTGGCCTTTTTGCCTATACGTATTAGATAGGACAGTAATGAGATAGAAAGTGAAGTGGGAGAGAGAGAGAAGGGGGGGGGGGGGGGGGGGGGTTGTGTAGGGTTGGGAAATGTCCTTGAGCCGAGATTCCAACTCAGGACGCCCTGACATGCTACTGCACCATGTCGACGTGCTAACCACTAGGCTATTGCGCTGACAGCTTTATATCTTCTAAATGCAAATTTTGTAAACACTAGCTTATGGATATCCTTAGAACTAACATTGTAATTCTAACATCTAAAAAAGGTTATTTTAATCTCACAGGACCTTTAATCATTTACTGCATTTTAAATGATTTAAATGATTAATGTTTATAATAATGACAGTAAAAATGCAACGTTGTGCCAACAACAACTACCATTTAGGAGTGGTAAAGTTGACTTACTGTTTGCAACCCCCCAGAGTCGCTCCTCCTGAAATTGCAGCATCTGATAGGTGAAGCCCATTCCTTCCTGACCAATCACGTTTGAGCAGGGCACCCGAACATCATCGAAAAACACCTCTGCTGTGTCCGATGAGTGCATGCCGATTTTATTGATCTTGCGAGCGATGTGAACGCCTGCGGAGGTGTGCTGAAGCATTAGCATGTTATTTATTTTTTTTGGCAGACAAATTTCTTTGTTGTAATATTTGTGTGGTTTACCCGGCAGTTTCATGGGCAGGCAGATCAAGGATTTGTTCTTGTGTGGAGGGCCGTCGCTGGTGTTGGCCAGCAGGCACATCCAGTCTGCTTGAGTGCCGTTTGTGGTCCACATCTTCCCTCCGTTTATTACATATTCATCTCCTTTGCGCACAGCTTTAGTCTTGATGCCTGGAGGAGATGGAGATTTATTCATAACCTAGTGGTTCTCGGTCTAGGGTCCAGGGCCCAGCAAGAAAAGCTCATTTTAAACAGCAGCACATGATCACTTAAAATGATTTCATTTGATAATAGAAAGAGCTATTTTTGCCAAGTGTGATTGCACACGCAAGGAATTTGTCTTGGTGATAGGAGCTTCCAGTACAGAGAGTACAAACATAGTGGAGACATAAGAACATGAATAAATCACAACAGCATTTTTTTCTAAATAGAGAAAATAATGGTGGAAAATAATAATAATATTAATAAAATATGAATTTATATCAAATTAATAAAACACCATTAAGATCCCCCCCAACCACAACCGACCCCACCCCAAAGTACTGTTTTTTATGTTGTGAATGTTACTTTATTGTTTATACAACAGTTCTGTCTGGTTCTCAAATCTGATTGGCTGATAGCCATGAGATGTTAAAGTAATATCAGCACTTGTACAGCCTTTTCACCCTTGTGTATTACTCCACCCACACGAGTGGCAAGAAGAGGATTACAGTTTGTGAAATATTGCAGCTGTTGGACAACATAATGTATTTTTGAGGCTTTTTTACAGGGTTCATACGGTCATGGAAAACCTGGAAAAGTCATGGAATTTTGACATGGCATTTTCCAGGCCTGGAAAAGTAGAGATTCTCCCCAATGTGTAAAGCGCTTTGAGTGCCCAGAAAAGCGCTATATAATTGTAAGGAATTATTATTATTATTATTATTATGCTAGAGAATCATACAAATACTAGCTCTAAAGTGACATTGGTTATGTAGCAACGGATTCTGCTGTTCTGACGACAGCTGCAGATGTAAATAAATGGCGGAAGAAAGCAGTTCTTTAAGAGTTTTTAAGACTCTGTGTTTGATTTTCTTTTTATACACACGATTATGCCGTTGAACTGTTGTGTCACGGGTGAGACACTAAGGCAACTAAAGCATGCCTCCCACCAGTGCCGATATACAGCCATGTCACACTGCTACTCGTGTGATATTGCTTAATTATATAATAATAGTATTTATTAATATTTCTAATTACTATTTATTTTTTATATTTTCAGGATTTATTTACTTATTAATTACTTTTAGCTCATTTCTATATGACGCTGCTTTGCTTTTATTTTACTTCTAGTTTATAATTAAAATTAAAAAATATTTTATTTTTATTACATTCATTAAGTTTTTATTGAAAATTTATTTTGATCATATTTGTATATGACTTTTCTTTATTGTTTATTTCTACACGATTCATTTTATTTGTTTCAGTTTTAGTACTTCAATCTAAAATTATTTATGTTTAAGTTTTGTTTTTAATTCTATATAGCTATTCTATATGGTTAAATGTTTTTGTTTTAGTTTCAGTACATCAACTTAATTTTATTGCTTTTTTGTTTAGTTTTTATTTTACTTCAAAACTTTTTTTAATATATAATTTTAATAATTAATAATTTTTAATAAGATTTTTTTTTTATTATCTCATTAATAATCTGTCACCAGCCCTGGCCTTTCCTATTTATTAATATTTCAAGTTACTTTAAAAATGACATTTTCATTATTAATTTTAATACTATATACAATTGCTTTATTATTTATTTAACTTCATTCATAATTGTGGTACTTCAACTTAAAATAGTTGTTTTTTTAAATTTGACATTTAAAAATAAAATGTATTAGTGTGTATTTATGACTCATTTTAAACCTAAAATTATTTATTTTACATTTTGTTTATATTTTTTCATTAGTTTTTAACTTTGTTGCTTATTTAATAATTTAGTTTAAGTACATCAACAAGATATTAATTCCACCTCAAAACAACTTTAGTTTTTTTAATGACCTCATTAATAATTTGCAACCAGCCCTGTTTTTTTTTTCTTCACATACAAAATTGAGTTCATGAAAAATAGATCTGCACATACACCCGTCTGGTTTTCACGCAGACAAACCTTTTAATCTCCCCGGCCTTCGTTTAAAAAGGGTAGATTTGCATGTTTTGTTATGTTTACATCTTGTTACAAACGAGCATATTTTTCTTATGTTGTACAAGTCCTCTAATAAAACACTTACTGGCTACATCAGATCCGGCGCCGGTTTCGCTCACCCCGAGGCAAACCACCACATCTCCCATTATGGTGGGCTGCAGAAACTCTTTCTTAAGCTCTGCGGATCCAAACCTACAACAGCACACAAATCACAGGTTCAGTCACTGAAAGCTTGTAAGTCAGCATGCATTACAGAGATTTACATTTCTTAGCAGCAAATGCAATTTCAGAAAAGCTTCCATAGGGCAGAATCACAAAGCACAGTAATCACAATCCAAAGAGCCCAAAATGAAAATACGGCAGAGAATGATCCCGAGAGTAAGCACAGTACAGTAATATATCTGCTGTATAATAATATCTGCTCTGTGACAGTCTGAGACCTGCTGCTGTCAGATACTAAAGAAAAACCAGAGCCGTCCTTATAATTACTGTTTTTAGTTGACATGACACATGATTTACACTTTTATGAGAGCATATGGTGAGGATAAACCGGAGTCTGCTGATAAGTGGCTTCAGATAGTATTATGCTTTCTATTAAAAAGAACCTATTATGCAAAAATCATTTTACCTTTATAAGGCGATTAAACAGTTGTGTGGCAAAAGTGTGTGAATATAGTTGGCCTCTAATGGTAAAAATATATCAATTCTATTTATTTATAATCACACTTGATAAAAGCAGTCTGCAGAAACACTTGATGTTGGATTGACGTTCTCCGTTTGCACGTGTCTTCAGAGAGGGAAAGCCACACCCATTACTGATGATCTCACCCTCATTAGCATAGGACGTTCTTGTTTTTGAATCTGCCACTATGCCGACACACAGGCATTCATAGAACCGCCCTCTTTAGAAAAGAGCACAATCTCATTGGATTTTAAAGCGACAGTCACTAAAAAGGCACAATTAGTATCAAAGCCTAAAAGGGGCAGTTTCTAAAGCCTGGTTTATACTTCTGCGTCACGTGATCGCCGTAACCCACAGCGTATGCCTCGCGCGCAGTCGTGCATTTATACTTCTGCACGCTGTTTCTGTTTCTCTGCAATACACTTCCCAAACGCTAGCTGGCAGTAGATGTTTATGTTTCTCTGTGTCGTTTCTTCGCTGGTGTTTTGTTTTTTTCTGAACGCTACCTTAATGTACAAGTGGCTCAAATTCACTCATTTTGAGGCGGGAACTGGCGGACGTGCAACAACTTTAATCATAAGGTAAACACAAAACAACAGTCTACATCCGGAGCTCCTTCACGGGACTCCACACTTGTAAACACTCGCTGCATCACGCTCGCGCAGCTCTCACCTCCGCCCACACTCGTCAGCGCTACAAAGCCAACCAATCACAGAGCTTGTGCTACGTGTACGCGTTACATTTTTTTGAGAGGTGCGAGGGACTGCGTCCACACGTAGGCTGCGCCATAGCATACACGTGCGCTTGACACAGAAGTATTAATTGGCCTTAAGAGTTATAAAACATTATTTGTGGGCTGTTTATTTTGAGCTGATGGCATTGCTCTACGAGGCACTTCATCTGGATTTTACTGCCTTATTTGATAAAATATTTACATTTATTAATAATAAAAAAAACTAAATTTGTTTTAATTAATTTTATATTTAAATTTTAGCAGTGGCGCAGTAGGTAGTGCTGTCGCCTCACAGCAAGAAGGTCACTGGGTCGCAGGTTCGAGCCTCGGCTGGGTCAGTTGGCGTTTCTGTGTGGAGTTTGCATGTTTTCCTCCGGGTGCTCCGGTTTCCCCCACAGTCCAAAGACATGTGGTACAGGTGAATTGGGTAGGCTAAATTGTCTGTAGTGAATGAGTGTGTGTGGATGTTTCCCAGAGATGGGTTACGGCTGGAAGGGCATCCGCTGCGTAAAACACATGCTGGATAAGTTGGCGGTTCATTCCGCTGTGGCGACCCTAAGCCGAAAAGAAAATGAATGAATAAATATATACGGGGGGCTAATAATTCAGGAGGGCTAATAATTCTGACTTCAACTATCTTCCCTTGTGTTCAACAGAAAAATCTTTGCGTTAACTATAGATTTAAAGCAACAAACAGATTAATTCTAATAGCAGGTGACGTTACCTGGCCAGTGCAGGTGTAGCCATGTCGCTCTGGACGCCGATGGCCATGGGAATCCCTCCACAGTTGATGTTGCCCAGTTCTTCAGCAACAGCCAAACTATAGCTGAAGTCCAGCCCCAGACCTCCATACTCTACAGCCAATCAAAACACAATCTCAGACCCAACTTGTCATGTGTATGTTTATATATGATCTACTCGTACACCAGTGAATGTTTGCTCACACTTTATTTTAAGGTGCAATTCTCGCTGTTAAAAAAACATTAACTATGACCAGGGCTAGAAATCTGTGGTATGTTTTGCTATTTCTGCACAGAATTTAGTAGAAAAAGATTTATAGCATAGTAACTACAAAATAAGGACTGCACGGTGGCGTAGTGGGCATAGTCACAGCAAGAAGGTCGCTGGTTCGAGCCTCAGCTGGGTCAGTTGGTATTTCTGTGTGGAGTTTGCATGTTCTCCCCATGTCGGCGTGGGTTTCCTCCGGGTGCTCCGATTTCCCCCACAAGTCCAAAGACATGCGCTATAGGTGAATTGGGTAAGCTAAATTGTCCTTAGTGTATGTGTGTGTATGGGTGTTTCCCAGTGATGGGCTGCAACTGAAAGGGTATCTGCTGCATAAAAGATGTGCTGGATAAGTTGACTGCTCATTCTGCTGTGACGACCCCTGATTAATAAAGGGACTAAGCCAAAAATAAAATGAATGAATGAGTGAATGAATGAGAAAAATGAACTACAAACTTAAAACATAAAATAAAAAAATTATATTAAGGTTTAAAATGCAAACCCAATTTGATCCACTTGTTTGGAAAACAAAGCAAGTCTTTCATATAATATACAGCCAAGCCCAGAGACTATTCATATTTATTTCTGTCTAAAAGTTTTTGTTCAAATGTAAATAAAAGCTGAGAAATATTTTGCCTCTTGTGCATCGTCTGATTATCTTTTGGGAAAAGCCTGTGTCATTTCGGGTCCAAAACAAAAGAAAAACTTGCTGGTTGAATGAAAGTCAGAGGTAAGAATTTGCCAGGGGTGTGAATAATTTTGGGCTTGACTGTACATACTAAAAGAAAATATTACCTTACAAACTGTATTGTAAATAAATTATATAAAAATGTAAATATTATATTGCTGAAATTAATATAAAAATGTAAATTTTCACACATTTAAATAAACAGATTCAATGATTTGCTAAAAAATCTGGATTTCTGCACGCGCAAATTCCAAACTATGGGCCCTAGCCTACACCCATACTTACATAAGGCATAAAACGTGTTTGGTGCGATGTGTTGCTGTTTTTAGACCAGTGCAAACCTAATATTCCCATTTTGCTCCACGTTGTTTAAATAGCAAATCCATTTGCACCGCTTTGTGGACTCATGGGTGTGCCGGTCTATAAAAGAGGTGTGTTAAGGTGCATTGTTGGCATGTTGCTATTTTGAGGAACTAAAGTAGACTGTGCAACTGACCAGCTGAAAGTAGGTTTTAAGTCCAGTGCAGAGCGCGTTAGTTGTGCGCCTTAAACGCGTACACATTGCTTAATACACGCAGGATGTACAGCAATATGCAAATATCTTTGCAAATGGAAAAAAATATAAAGAATTAAAATATTACAAAATTTTTTATTTTCTACATAAATATAAAAACCACTGCATCCATGCCTTCTTCATCTTGGGGGGCTTTTTTCAGTTTATACATGACAACTTGCTTTTGTATAATGTTATTGTTATAATTAACTATATGCACATATATTTGTTTTATTAAAACAAGCTTAGATTTGTCCACCTGTCAGGTTTTGGACCATATGGGGCATATGACGTGTGTTTAGATATTTGAGCACACTTCGTTGTTATTATTGTGTACAATTAATGTACGCTATGCTCAAAACACACCCATAACTCATTAAGAGAATAAGCACAACACTGTTAGACCATGCAACGGGGCGCAAACTGTATTTTTCCATCCTTAAAATAGCAAAAGTGGATTCGGACACATGCTTTTGTGCCCTGCGCTTTAGACTTTACACCTAGATCATCAAAATTGAGCCCTATGATATTTAGCTCAATAAAATACTAATTAGCTGCTTTAGTTAGGTAGTGGTTGGGTTTAGGTATTGGGATTAGGGATGTAAAATAATATCATACTTTATAACTACTAATAAACACCCAATATTTTATTAATAGGCAGAGAATAACCAGTAGTTAATAGTGAGAATTGGTATATAAATTAAAGTGTTACCAAAAAAAAGTTTTTCTTTTGTCTTTGACATGAGCCACTCCAGCCACTCACATTAAGTGAGGGTTACAATGATCAATATATTGACTTATCACACAACACATGGGCATGACTTCAATCATTTTTGGTGATGCAATATACATCGCCAATACATAACCAATTCTAGCAACATTTTAGCTGATTGTGCAACATCTCTACCTCTATTAGAGGTGTCAGTATAGTAAAAAATTTGGGTGTCTGACCACTGAAATAAATCAGGTAGCAGATATTGCAGCCTCTGTTACTTTTAACCTTGCACTTTTTTTGTTCTTATTTATTATTATTTATTTAGGATATCTGTTTTCACATTCTTATCCAAATGCCTAATTATTCAATTGGTAAAATTACTATAATTAAATGAAATATTCTTAAGAATAAAATATGATGTGTTCTTTGTAAGAGTACACTTGCATTGTGATGATATATTATTGTCGTTCTGGCGTTATATAATGAGTGGCATAAAAGGCTTTTATAATGACAATAATATAATTTATCGCAATATATTTTGGTGCAAAATATCATACAACTACATATAGATATCATGACAAGCCTACTGAGGGTCATTGAATAATTAACAACAATGATTTTAAACTGCATATGCTGCATTACAAAGTTATTGGCAACTTAACACTTCATTTAATTACTAAAGCCATACTTTGTAGTTACCAAAGTATGTACCGTAGTATGAAAAATTTACGTATGAATTAGCCAATGATTCAAAATGCAAAATAGCTGCATTTTCCAGGCAGATTACCTGATGTTTTTAGTCTTTTGGTAATGAGCATGTAAGAAGTTGAAATGAGATTTTTGCTATGCAGCAATCTTAAAACTTGACGTGCCCTTTTCACACCCCTGTGCTTCATTTAGTCATCATTATTATAACTTACTACAACGAATTGTGCAAACTAAACAGCGTATAAGATATTGCATGTGACGCAATGAAAGAATTACAGTTTCCCACGTTTCTTTCCTTGTCTTGCATTTATTCATGTCATTTCATGTTCCGTTTCATTTAGCGTTTTCCTTTAGGAAACAAATATTACAACATCCTGTGCAAGCAATAAAGGCAATAATAATGTTGAAAAGCAGGTCCTTTAATGGCTGTTGTGAACTCAATGCTTATTTTTCACAGGACTGTACAGGCCGCTGTAGTCTGTCAATGCTTGTGCACAATATTCGCTGTGGAGATAAAATAAGGAAAAGAGAGCCAGAGAGCAAAGGAAACAGATACAGCTGCACAGGAACAAGTGTAGTCCAACAATTCACTATCCAAACAGACGATTTGGTAGCTTTCAGCGAATCAGAATGGCTGCTTTGTTGATATTGAACACAAGCTAGCTTAAAGCAGGCTATTGACCTTATTCTTCACATACGAGCCATTGGGATCTTTTTGGCTCGAGACTTCTGGTCTCATTCACATCCATTGATTTTTAGATGTTAAAAAACGGCTTGTTTTGCTGCTTGATGTTGCAAACTGACATTTTCTTCTAATGTTATTCTACTTTTTATGTATAGTCATGAACACTCTTGTTTGTAGAGAGAGTAGTTTGACTGTTTTCTTTTTATTATTCCTAGTCATTTCTCCCATAGGAAACTGAATTGAAATTCTAAAGGTGCTTTCACATCTGTGGTTTGGTTCATTTGGTCCAGATCAAGTGCAACAAATGATACATTGTAGCATTTTTCTGCAGTTTTTGGGTCCTTTTCACACCACACTGATTGCTTTGGTCTGAACCAGTTGAAAGAAACAAAATGCAGTCATGTGACAAAATCCACATCACTCATTGGCCAGATGTTATTGAATGTACTTCCTAAACTGCTTTTCAATTGATCAGAATTAACGTGTGGGAAAATGCCAATGGAACTCTTGCAAGTAAACGAACTGGCAGGTCAGGAATATACTATATAACTATATATACTATATATTATAGTATAGACAAACTATACATTTCGAGAATGAATCGCGGCTGTGGCTGGAAAACAATGTTTTGCAAATGGCGAAGGCGCATCGCAAGTAGGGATGGGTACCGAAACTCTGGTCTTTTATAATGTAGTACCGATACAGATAAAGCACAAAGTATCGATAAGCTCTGACGTTAACGGTTCTGCTGTCGCTACTAGAGAATTATTGCTGAATAAACATTACTTACAGAAGCATAATTTAACTGACCAACCTTTTCTAATTTGCAATATTTAATATTCCTCTGCACAGTTGGCAAACTCACATGAGAAAGGCTTGTGTTTCCGGCAAACGCATCAAGTATAAAAGCCTCAGAGGAAACCCACACCAATATGTGGAGAACATGCAACCCCCACACAGAAATGCTTCTTGCTGTGAGGCGACTGTGTGCCATTTTAGCCTATAATGACAATCATTGTGGACCCTGCATTGTGATGATGTTTTATTAGAAAACGATTGAAGTACAAAGCTTCCTGTGGCCTACATATGAATGTCATTTGTATGCCGAGATATATACACAGCTTTCGTTTCTGTAAAAAATAATAATTGAATCGAGGTGTATCTGATGCTTTAGTCAATGTAACCTAGTTAATATGCATATAGCATAGGATTTGAAGATTGGATTTATATACGTTAAGCATATATGTGGACAAATATACAGTTGAAATCAGAATTACTTGCCCCCCTTTGATTTTTTTTTTTCTTTTTTATATATTTCCCAAATGATGTTTATTAGAGCAAGGAAATTTTCACAGTATGTCTGATAATATTTTTTTCTTCTGGAGAAAGTCTTATTTGTTTTATTTTGGCTAGAATAAAAGCAGTTTTTAATTTTTTAAGGACCATTTTAAGGTCAAAATTATTAGCCCCTTTAAGCTAAATTTTTTCGGTAGTCTACAGAACAAACCATCATTATACAATACATTATACAACTTGCCTAAATACCCTAACCTGCCTAGTTAACCTAATTAACCTAGTTAAGCCTTTAAATGTCACTTTAAGCTGTATAGAAGGGCCTTGAAAAATGTCTAGTAAAATATTATTTACTGTCATCATGTCAAAGATAAAATAAATCAGTTATTAGAAATGAGTTATTAAAACTATTATGTTTAGAAATGTGTTGAAAAAATCTTCTCTTTGTTAGACAGAAATTGGGGAAAAAAATAAACGGGGGCTAATAATTCAGGGGGGCTAATAATTCTGACTTCAACTGTAAATGGAAACATTTTCACAAATCAGATAGCCATGCATAAAGTACATTCCAGATGTAAACAGGCCCAATTAGAAGACTCCTGTAAATGTGGCCTCCAAATGCATTGTTGGCTCCTCTGTGTTTAAATCATGTTAGTAGACATGCCGCTTACTGTTGATTGGCCGGAAATGTGTTTTGGGTATTGGTTGAACACTGGGGTCAAATGCATTTTTTAAGGATCTACAGGGAGGTCAATCCAGCCTCTCTCCAATCCCTGGGGTTGTGGAAATTCAAAATTGACCCCAAACAAACTATTAGGATTGGCTTAGATTGGCAATGAAATTCGGAAAAAAAGTGTTTCAAGGTTTTATAAAAAATTGCTAAGTTGACCTTTAAGTCAGTCGCTGGTTCTGCTTTGTCAATTACATTAGGAATGTCATTAAAGACGTCAGCAAATGATTGATCAGGAAGCATTGCACAGTCTGACATGATACTTGACGGCAGCAAGAATTTTAGAGTCAAAAAATCGGACACTGACTGTCATAAGAGAAATATTGTCAATTTTTACTTTTATTGTGTAAGTCTTTGACAACGTGAGATGATTAAGAAGATTCAACTCTTTTCACATCGCAAAGTAATATAATAGGCTTATGTGGGTTTAAATAGCATGAAATACTAGGACATGAAGTTGGAGCAAAAAATAAAGTGTGTTAAATGTTATATTATAACGCGCAGGATTAAAGCTTTATGAAGGTGGTCAGCACTTCTGTCTACTGTGATTCTTCTGTTTAATGTCTGTTTAATGCGCAGTACATTTAATCACTGCATAGATGTGAAATGAGCATGTTTTAAGAGACACAAGAGGCCATGCACCCCCACATATTTTGAGACTAGAGTAAATGTCAGAAGACTGGACGTTTCGGATAAGAATGGAGTGTTAGTGCCTTATCGGAGGTTGCCAGGGTTGAAAAACAGACGATCTGGATTTACGCCAGTGTTCTGCAAGATGGATTTGTTTCAGCCACGTTGTGAAAGCTGAGATTCGATGAGAGAGATGTTGTTATGGGAACAAGCAAAACGTTCAAGTGAGGACTCAAAATACTTTCAATCATGCAAAAAATGCAAACCTAACATTATGTGGTGTGTGTGTGTGTGTGTATGAACATAACAGTGTTGAAGGCTTATGATGATATCAGAGAGAGACACTGGGGCTAGATTTGATGAAATCTGGGATCTCAGTATTTATGAGGTTTTGAATGTTCAATAGCAGAAGGTTTCAGACTCACAATATAAGTCTGAGGGCGTACTCACACTATGCTATCCGAACCGTGTCCAGGCCCGTTTCCCGGATCGTTTGAGAAGTGTGAGTGCTCTGAATCGGGCTCAGGCACGGTTCACTTGGGCGGCCCTGGCCCGGTTGGAAGAGGTGGGCCTGAGCGCGGTTCACTTGGGCTCAGACGCGGTACGCTTACAGTGTGAGTGCAAGCGTGCCCGAAACTGAAAGCAAGACGTGACTTTTAAGGGACTGTTTCATATGGATTAATTAATCATTCGTACTGTTCAATGAACGCAAACTGTCGTAGATTATTAAAGACGCAAATCCCTCACTGCATATCAGCTGCACCTTCAGCAAACTTCCTAATTCCTGCAGCACGAGGACTTTATAATTGTTTATGAGCGTCAAAAGTGGCTGATCTGTTCGGTGAAATATTTGACTGCATGTCTCCGCATATCAAACGACTTAAACGATATAACTAAAGAAATCTCCACTGAGCGAGAGCGCTTACTGAACAGCGCATCATCGATGACGTAAGCGCGCCCAGGCCTGAATGTAATGTGAGTGCGGGCCATCGGGGGAGGGGGGACAATCGTGCTTTGGCCCGGTTCAAGGCAACTGTACATAGTGTGAATACGGCCTGATTTTGGTACAATCCATTTAACAAATGTTCTGGTGATTTATAAACCGCAATTGCATTGGGAATTTAAAAAACAACCATTTTGAATTTTTTTTTGGATGTCAAGTTTAAACAGAAAACCAAGAGATCTGATGAAATTTGAAAAACGTCATTCAGAGTTGTGGGAAACAGCTTTTCAGGCCCTAAAACAGCTTTTTCAGGCCAAAAGTAGCAAAGAACAGAAAGTAATAACTGCTTTAAACCATGAAAATCATCATTCTTTCTGTTTTTAAAAAAGATTAGATGCAGTTTTAAACATGCTTAAGGTTGAAGTGAAAACCAAGTGTCATTTTGTTTTGCGTGAAACAACTTTTCTGGGACTAAAACAGCTTTTTCAGGCAGCAAAATACAGAAAGTGATAAAACTGCTTAAACTGATGAAAATCATTGTTCTTTCAGTTTTAAAGTAAACATTATCCACTTAAATTTTTTAACATGCATTTTTTTTTATTTCTCTTAGCTATTTGGGCTTATTGGAACCTAATTAGAATAAAACCTAAGTACAGTATCATCTTTTGATATGATGTACTTTTAGAGAAAAATTAAGTCTATATATGTGCACTCGTGGTCCGAATTTACATAAAACACTTTTTCCTGACATATATAACGTATCATTTTTTTGAACATGTTTTGACTATCTAACTAACTTCTCATTTTGGACAGTTAAAAATAGTGTTTGGGACAATATGCTGCAAAACAGTTGGATGACACTGTATGTCTGTAACAAAATATAAAACATTTAAAGTATTTTAAATAGCCACTTTCAGTTAAAATGTGCTGTCCGCGTATGTGGCCACTAAGCCATAGCAGGATATATGTGCATGAGGTCACCATTTTCTGAAAATATATATTTATTTTATGAGAAAATAATGGCAACATTGGCAAAAAAACAAAAAAACAATTAAATTAATTAATAAAGCTAAAATCCTTTGCATTGTCAAGTTTGAATGAATGGCCAAAACACACAGAATTATATTTTTTGCCAATTAACAATTTGTTTTTAAGCTTTTAATAGGTGGAATAATAAAAGTTGAAGAACAAGCCCTACTTGTTTATTAATCTACATCAACGTTTTCATGTGCAGTAACCATGGAAAAATATTCAACACCTTTTCTGCTGCCAAGATTATAATAGATATGTCTGTACAGAAATCAACTTCCAAAATAAACCTACGAAACATTCACCCTACATCCTGATATCTTTCAAATATATATACAGTACTACCTTTCACCCTAAAAATGTGTCGCTTTCTCTAAATGTGAAATGCAAAATTTGTAGTCACTAATGATGTCGGATTCTGAGTATAAAAATAGCTTTGCAAAAACCTCCCAAACGTCAAGAGCTAGGGAGCAAAGGAGCGATGAAAAATAGAAAAAGCCTTCAGCGGTTGAGTCACAATTCACCTGAACAGATTGAACGTTATTGTTTAGAGATTTGCTGGTGTATCTGTGCAGTGTGTATCAAATGAGGTGAGGCTACGCTCCGAGTACTAATCTTCTCTCTAAGAAGATGCTGTAAATCCTAATGCACAAGTGTCAGCAGTTCTTAATGCAAGTGCTGCTCTCCTCTGACCCACACATTTATAAAGCCCGCTTTAAGATTCCCCTAGAGCCTCCAGCCATCTAGCAATAATACTTAGAAGTTAATTACTAAAACTTTTACTATAATAGATGAATCATAACATGATCAGGGTGTTATCTGCATGTCATTTATACATTAAACCAGCAACTGTTTGGATAAATATTCAAGATCTTAAATTTGGATTTGGAAGTTTTGATAATCTCTTACATAAATAGACCACAAAACCTTTTTTCATTTATTTTTTGATTTGGTTTTATTTTATATTAGGTGGGCTTAACTGATATGTACTTACATTGAAATGAATAATTTATAAATTGCTGCTTGTAATTACATCTGTAATTACACTGTTGACTGTCCCATACACCTTAACCCACCCTTAAAACTACCCATGCCATCAACCATGACCCGAACCCTACACCCCACCTCAAGAGCATAAGAGGTGTTGCCTTGAACCGGGCCAAAGCACGCTTGTCCCCCCGCATTCACATTACATTCGGGCATGGGCACACTTACGTCATTGATGATGCGCTGCTTAGTAAGCGCTCTCGCTAAGCTCAGTGGAGATTTCTTTAGTTATATCGTCTTTATGTCGTTTGATATGCGGTGACACGCAGTTAAATATTTCGCCGAACAGATCAGCCACTTTTGATGCTCATAAACAATCATAAAGTCCTCGTGCTGCAGGTACTAGGAGGTTTGCTGAAGCAGCAGCTGTGGTGCACTGAGGGATTTGTATAATCTACAACAGTTTGCATTCATTGAACAGTACAAATGATTAATTAATCCATATGAAACAGTCCCTTAAAAGTCACGTCTCGCTTTCAGTTTTGGGCTCAAGTGAACCGCGCTCAGGCCCACTTCTTCCAACTGGGCCAGGGCTGCCCAAGTGAACCCTGCCTGAGCCCGATTCAGAGCACTCACACTTCTCAAACGATCTGGGAAACAGGCCTGGTCACGGTTCGGATAGCATATTGTAAGTACGCCCTAATTATAACCAAAGTAAGTACATCGTATTTATTTTTTGATACAAGTACATAGTAATTAAGGCCACCTAATACATTTAATTTAATATTAACATCTTATTTAAAATATTTAACACGTAATACTTAGTTTAATAAATTTAACTAATAGATTAATACATATGAAAGCTGAATAAATAGGCATTGATGTATGGTTTGTTTTGATAGAACAAAATTTGGTTGGCATAAAACTGTTTGAAAATCTAAATATTGAGAAAATCCCCTTTAAATTTGTTTAAATGAATTGCTTAGCAATGCACATGACTAATCAAAAGTTGAGTTGATATATTTACAGTACACAATTTACAGTATCGCGAGACAGGGGTTAGCACTGTCACCTCACAGCAAGAAGGTCCCTGGTTCGAGTCCCGGCTGGATCAGTTGGCAATTCTGTGTGGAGTTTGCATGTTCTCCCCATGTTCGCGTGGGTTTCCTCCGGGTGCTGCGGTTCCCCCTACAGTCCAAAGGCATGCGCTATAGGTAAATTAAATTAAATAAACTAAACTGGCCGTAGTGTATGTGTGTGAATGAGTGTGTGTGGGTGTTTCCCAGTAATGGGTTGCAGCTGGAAGGGCGTCCGCTTTGTAAAACATGCTGGATAAGTAGGCGGTTCATTCGGCTGTGGCAACCCCAGAGGAATAAACAGTTGAAATTACATTAAGATTTACAAAAGGTCTTCATATACCATGAACTTTACTAAATATTCTAGTGATGTTTTGGCATAAAAGACAAATTAATAACTAGGGGTGCTCCGATCAGGATTTTTGCAGCCGATACAGAGTACCGATTCCTTGTGGTGGTGACGGGGTGATACTGAGTACCGATTTTGATGCTTCAAACTTTATAATGCATTAAGCACATTTCCCTTCTAAGTATGATACTTAAGTGGAGAGAATAAATTAAGGATTCATATTATCCCTTAAACATGTCTCATAACTATTTACAGTGGACATGTCATGGTCAAAAGCAGCTTTACAGAGAGTAAGAGATAGCACTGATTAAAAATAGTAAGAAACTACACTACAAATGGTGAGAGGAATTCAACATGTCTCATGTTTGGAGTGCATATTTGATGCATAAGAAGTTAAAAGGTAAACCTATAAATCCATTGCTTTACTAAAATGATATAGGCCTATAAACTACTGTTTATTGCAATAAGTAAATTACAAGAAGTTATATTATTACATATTTGTTAAAAAATATATATATATTTTTAGTTTTTTTTTTATCTAATATTTCCAGCCAGGTTTTAGTGAACTTAAAATATTGTACTTTTTAGTTCTTATATGCACAATACATGCAAGACCATTCAAATATTTTGCTCATCTCCAATTAACCAAACACTTGCGATTGGTTCATGAGATCGGCCAGATCAGTGAGTACTAATCAAGTCATTAAATGTGATTATCGGCCGATATTGATCTCTGGCCGATCGATCGGAGCATCCCTATTAATAACCTTGACTCATTCAATGTATTTTTGGTCAATGGCAAAAATATACCAGCACAACATAAGACCAGTGTTTCCAATGCATACAAGAAAGCTAATTATCCAAAGATTTATTTTACTGAAGTTTTTTTGCAAACACACTAACAGTATTTGTTTGGTTCTCCTACTCTTCTTCTCATGCACTAACATTTGAACTATGTTGTGCATTGATATATTGATTTTAGTGAAAATCTATTTCTTGTTACAGGGTGTTTCTCACAGTTTTTCTAATTGCTTCTTGCAGCCATGTTGTCCCTCTCGTGAATCCATCTGCGCTCACATAAAAACTCGACTGAGCTTTTCCTCTGCTTCTCTGAATACTTACAACTGCAATTCTGTCATTACAGAATTAGTCAAAATGGTTGTTTGTGCTTAAAATGCACATTTTTCTGTGAAACAGCATTTTTTTTTTTAAACAAAAGTCTTATTCAGTTTGTACAATGGATTCATTGTGATGAATCAACTTATTCTTGATCTTGTGATAGATGAAAACATATTTTAAGGTTCATAAACTGCTTGTTCTGGAAATACATTTAAAGTGAAATATATGACAGCTCAAACTGCCTATATAGCACCTACAGTTCTGCATACAGCATCGTTAGGATTTCAGTTTTAAGAGAGATGAAGTTTTAGAGGGCCTAAAAGTAAGAATTTTCATGTACTAAAGGAGTAGTCTGATGGCACAGTGGCTCAGTGGTTAGCACTGTCGCCTCACAGCAAGAAGGTCGCTGGGTCGAGTTCCGGCTGGGTCAGTTGGCATTTGCGTGTGGAGTTTGCATGTTCTCGCCGTGTTCACGTGGGTTTCCTCTGAGTGCTCCGGTTTCCCCCACAGTCCAAACACATGTGGTACAGGTGAATTGGGTAAATAAAATTGAACATAGTATATGAGTGTGTGTGTGTGTGAGTAAGTGTGTATGGGTGTTTCCCAGTACTGGGTTGCGGCTGAAAGGGCATCCACTCTGTAAAACATATGCCAAAATACTTGGCGGTTCATTGCGCTGCGTTAACCTCTGATAAATCAAAGACTAAAATGATTGAATGAATGAATAGAGTAGTTCACTTCATGTGCAACCTCCCCTTGATCTACAACCTACTGTATATGAGTTTTTCTATTGAACACAAAGATATTTAAAAAAAAGTTGACATTCACCATTGACTTCAATAGAAGGGAACTCCTTTAAAGGAATAGTTCACCAAAAAATGACAAGTCTGTCATATTTTGTGCACCCTTTATTTGTTTCAAACCTTTATTGATTCTTTCTTCTGTTAAACACAAAAGAAAATGTTGGAAACCTGTAACCATTGACTTCCATAGTATTTGTTTTTTATACCATGGAAGTCAATGGTTACAGGCTTTTAGGCTTTTGTGTTTAACAGTAAAAAACAATCCATAAAGGTATGGAACCACTTGAAGGAGAGTAAGCAATGCCTAAACTATCCCTTTAATTGTCTATTTTGTTGCCAATATGTAAGATAGTGTAACAAAAAACAAAACAAAAAACTTTGCCTCAGCTTCCTTGGTTGTCTATGAAAGCCTGTGGACTTTTAGATTTTTATTTGAAGAATTGGAGACATTTTAGCTGTGAAAATCTAAAGTATATTCACAAACCAAACACCTCTCCTCCATTCTTTGACATGTGAAACAAATGCTTATAGTGCTTTAGATCAGGCTTATGAAGCTGTTCTGTTCTATAATGCAAGTGTGTCATGTAAAGAAAAGGGTTAAATCAAACTTTAGCCTCACGTAGTTCTACAGTACTGTATATGGCTTCAAATATAATTCATAATCAAATCAAACTATCATATTGGGGCCTCTTTAATCACTTCATTTGCTGACTTGAATCGATATCAATGACATGCATTCTTTTTGTTGCATTTATTATGTCATTGCGAGGAATTTGAATATGTAAATATGCATCTAAATGTTATGCACATTTCTAATTCTACATGTAGCCTGCATTGGGTGACTTATTAAAGTAAATCTAAAAAAAGCAAACATCCACTTACCCACAGGTTTGTTGACTCCCAGAAATCCTGCGCTACCCAGGATTTTAAAGATCTTATGAGCAGGAAACAGTCCTTCTTCCTCCCATTTGTCTACATGAGGGTTGATCTCTTGATCGATAATCTGTAAAACATTCAAAACATAAGTCAGAATGCTTCATTACTGTAACGAAGTGCTGTAATCAAATAAATATGGCAATATTGCTAAATATCTAAGCATTTATATTTTGTGAGCAATCTATAGTGTCTACTAAACACGTCGGATGGTTTTATGTGTACAGGATATGCCATTTTGATGTCCACATCAAGTGAAATTTACAAACATTTTTATATACACAGAAAGCATATTAAGCAGTGCTGTAAAGTAACTAATTACAAATACTCAAATTTCTGTAATTGAGTAGTTTTTCTCAGGAATTGTACTTTACTGAGGAGTTTTAAAAATGTGTACTTTTACTTTTCCTTGAGTACATTTTTACTGCAGTATCTGTACTTTTACTCCACTTCTTTCTTTTCAATTTCTTCTTTCTTTCTTTCAGTCACTACTTTATTTTGTCTAGTCTATGGGGATTATAAAAACCTGAGATTCCTGTTTAATCAAATCGCACAGTAGTAGGTAAATCGCATCATAATAAACTACTTCAAGACGTGTGCACTTTATAATTGCAGCAAACTGTTTAGGAGTATTAAAAGTGTCCATGAAGATGTTCAAAATCTTTATGCGCATTAACCCAGAGACTGTTTAGATGCATGTCACAGATGAGAAAATGACATCAAAATAATGTTGTCCTTAGCTGCTGGCTTGACAATTAATTTTGGTCACCTGACATTACAACCTAAATCTAACCTAATATTAATGTCTCGTGATGTTGTGTGCCTTCTGGGCAATAACTAAACGCAGTACAGAATGTTATGTTTACACACACATGCACAAATTACATGTAAACACATCAGCTTTTGACAGCATATACTCACTACTCTTGAGTACTTTTAAAAGGGCTACTTTTTACTCATACTTTGAGTAATATTTACAACAGATACTTTTACTCTACTTGCACTACATTTTTAGGCAAGTAATGGTACTTTTACTTGAGTATGATTTTTCAATACTTTCCACCACTGATATTAAGTAAAAGCAAAGTGCAGGGCTCAACAATAAGGACTGCCTGATGGCCTGGGGACAGCATGTGAGATGCTCAGGACAGTAGACAGGATCGTTACTGGCACGATCGGGTCACTAAAGTTTAATTTGCATGCGACTATTTGTCAATTGCGTGCAAATTGTCTTCGAATCGAGAAACTGTTTGTATTTTTAATCCTTCAAATGCTACCTTCTTGATTCCTCTTATCTGATTGGATGTTGTAAGCACAAATTTTTTTTCCGTAACAACCAGTACATCGAAGAGATAACAACATGGCGGCAACATCAAATGATGATGCTAAAAGAAAACGTTTGTTTCTAACGTCTTGGAAGCAGACATTTACGAGGGTACACCACGACTAAAAAAATGAAGTAATGTTTTGTACAGTTTGCCATCAGTTTGGCAGGTCAGCCATCTTTTGTTTTGCAATAAAATACTTGCACATTTTGCTTCTTTTGTTTGCATAACACTTTGATTCAATTTTGCTTATTATACTGTATATTTATTATTATTTTTTAAATATTTAAATTCTGGATTTACAAACATTTTGACACTTTTTTTTTTATTTGTGGCAAAGAAATGGCTGTTACGACTAGCTATTTTTGTTTTTTTTTGGTGGTGCCAGTGAAAATAATGGCAGGGCAAGTGAAAATCTGAACCACTAGTCCAATCGGGCCAGTAGAAAAAATCCTTAACCCTAAAAGTGTCTATGTTAATAATTTAAACAGCCTTTGTAAAATTAAAATGGCAATATATATTGGTGAAATATTATTTCATCAATTGATCATGCATTTTCCACCACAGCAGAATGGACCGCCAACTATTCCAGCATGTTTTACACAGTGGATGCCCTTCCAGCTGCAACCCAGTACTGGGGAACATCACACATACTCATTCATACACACACACACTATGGCCAATTTAGTTTATTCGATTCACCTATAGCGCATGTCTTGACAAACTCCACACAGAAATGCCAACTGACCAAGCCGAGATTCAAACCAGCAACCTTCTTGCTGAGGCGACAGTGCTAACCACTGAGCCACAGTGTCGCCCATTATTTCATCATCTTTCAGTATAAACTTGATTTAAAGCAACTCTTTAAAATACTGGTCTATCAGTTAATGTATTTATTAACATGGACAAACAATTAGTAATGCATTATGGGATTTATTCATCTTTGTTAATGTTAAGTTCATGTTAACTCACTTTTCATTAACTAATGTTAAAGAGCGTAACTTTGAATTTAAATTATGCTTTAGCTAATGTTGAACTATGATTATTGAATGCTTTATAAGATTATTCATACTTTATATTAGTAAATACATTAACTTAACTGTTATTTTAAAGTGTTACTGTATTTATTTAAAAATGAAACAACATATTTATTTCGGCCTGTATTTTTTTATGTATGCATATTTTAAATGCTAACAAATAAATTGAAGGGGAAAAAATGTAAAAACTTGAACGATAGTGGCAAACATACAGATTAAAAGATTTTGTACACTATAAACTATTGTTACACTGAATTACATTTTTAGTGTCTGCTGTACAGAGAGTTCTGTAAATCCTAGTAATATAAATAGTTTTTCGTACAGAAAAAAATATTAAAGAGAACAAATTGTAATATCTGACCCATAAGTCTCACAAAGCTAACTGTAGAAGTCAATGAAATCACATCAAATTTCTGAAATTTCTGAAAGGCATAAGTCCAAGCAATTAGCAGTGTGATTTAAATCCGGTCTGCATCACTTCCTGACCCATACTACACCCTGGAAAAATGGTTCATTTAATTTACTCAATTCTTTTAAGGCAAGTAATTGCAAACAATTTATATTACAAACAAATTATTTGACATTACTACATTTAATTTCTTTGTTTAAATTCAGCTCATATAAATAGTTTGCAACCACTTTCCCAATTAGTAAATCCAAAGAAATTTTTTTTTCAGTGAAGTCATTTACTCATTACTTTCATTCGTTCATTTTCTTTTCGGCTTAGTCCCTTTAATCAGGGGTTGCCACAGCGGAATGAACCGCCAACTTATCCAGCATATGTTTTACGCAGCGGATGCCCTTCCAGTCGCAACCATCACTGGGGAATTACTGATCACTTCCCGCCCTCTATACATATATACATTCATAAAAGTGGCAAAAAGCCCAAAATTATTAAGAGACTTCATGTGCCGTAAAGAGTACAATCACAATATGATGCTTCCTTGAAAGTTGAACCAAGTGGCTAGACTTCCTTTTGAGTCACTTCAAGACGCCTGCATGCTGCAATAACCCATCATTGTGAAATATAATGAACATCTGCAATGTAGCCGACATTTGAACCCTACAGACACCGCCTGAAATATATTTCTGACTGTGCAGAGACAAACTAAACATCCATTATCATTTTCAAGTTTAGTTAGGAAGACAAAGCTGACTGAGTCAATGTCTTTAAACAGAAACTGAATGAGAGAGAGATCATGATAAATCAAGTTATAATTTATACATTCATTCATTTTCCTTCAGCTTAGTACCTTATTTATCAGGGGTCGCCACAGTGATATGAACCGCCAACTATTCCAGCATATGTTTTACGCAGCAGATGCCCTTCCAGCTGCAACCCAGTACTGGGGAAAAACATAAACACTCTCACACTCATTCACTACAGCCAATTTAGTTCATCCAATTCACCTAGACCACATGTCTTTGGGCTGTGGGGGAAACCGGAGCACCTGGAGGAAACCCAAATAAAAGGCAACCTTGGTGTACATAAAACTTTCAAAAACCTTACCGAACCCAAATGTTTGAATTATAGCATATAATTCATAAATAATTATTGATTATGTCAGTTAACGTGTTTATTTTAAAGTTTTATGAAATTATAGTAACAACAATAATAAATCATAAACAAAGAAAAGAAAAAGCCTTATCAGCGCTCTTAAAATTTAAATCAATAAATGTATTCTTTTTTTTTTGTATCTGGACCAAAAAATAAATACAAAAATATTTGGCCGTGTTTTTTTGTTTTGTTTTCTATAGAATAAAAGAGATTAAAGACAGACAATTTCCAACATTTAATCAGAGTACTGCAAAAAAGAAAGTTCATCAAAATCTAAAAGTCTTCCAAAAGAATGCAATATATGTTTGTGAGGAACAGACCTCTGTACACTGTTAACGATTTTTGTAAATTACACAGTATTTAACTGTAATACAAACTATTTTACTGTAGAACAGTTTTGCTGTATGTTACCATGGTTTAAAGTTGCATTGTGAAAATTACTGTATATTTTACAGTAAAGTTATACATTACTATAAATACATACACTCACTGGCCACTTTATTAGGTACACCTGTCCAACTGCTCGTTAACGCAAATTTCTAATCAGCCAATCCCATGGCAGCAACTCAATGCATTTAGGCATGCATACATGGACAAGACGATCTGCTGCAGTTCAAACCGAGCATCAGCATAGGGAAGAAAGGTGACTTTAAATGTGGCATAATTGGTGCCAGACGGGCTGGTCTGAAAATTTTAGAAATTGCTGATCTGGGATTTTCACGCACAACCATCTCTAGGGTTTACAGAGAATGGACTGAAAAAGAGAAAATATCCAGTGAGTGGCAATTCTGTGGGCACAAATGCCTTGTTGATGCCAGAGGTCAGAGGAGAATGGCCAGACTGGTTCGAGCTGAAAAAAGGCAACAGTAACTTAAATAACCACTCGTTACAACCGAGGTATGCAGAAGAGCATCTCTGAACACACAACACGTCCAACCTTGAGGTGGATGGGCTACAGCAGCAGAAGACCACACCGGGTGCCAATCCTGTCAGCTAAGAACAGGAAACTAAGGCTACAATTAACACAGGCTCACCAAAATTGGACAATAGAAGATTGGAAAAATGTTGCCAGGTCTGATTTTTTTAAAGCGACATTTTGATGGTAGGGTCAGAATTTGGCATTAACAACATGATAGCATGGATCCGTCCTGCCTTGTATCAATGGTTCAGGCTGATGGTGGTGTAATGGTGTTGGGAATGTTTTCTTGGCACATTTTGGGCCCATTAGTACAAATTGAGCATCGTGTCAACACCACAGCCAACTTGAGTATTGTTGCTGACCATGTGTATCACTTAATTTATAGTAACACTTTAACTCTTCCAGCAGGATAATGCGCCGTGTCATAAAGCGTGAATCATCTCAGACTGGTTTCTTGAACATCACAATGACTTCACTGTACTGAAATGGCCTCCACAGTCACCAGATCCCAATCCAATAGAGCACCATTGGGATGTGGTGGAATGAGAGATTCGCATCATGGATGTGCAGTCGACAAACTGCAGCAACTGCATGATGCTATCATGTCAATAAGGACCAAAATCTCTGTTGAATATTTTCAGTACCTTGTAAATCTACGCCATGAAGGATTAAGGCAGTTCTGAAGGCAAAAGTTAGTCCAACCCGAGTAAGGTGTACATAATAAAGTGGCCAGTGAATGTATACAGCAAGATAAATGTTGCAGTAAATGTAAATATGGTATATTTGCTGTAATTGATTTACAGTAAGTTACTGGCGAACTGCTGCCAGTAAGTTAGTGTAGATTCTACAGGAAATTAACAGTGTATGTACCCGGTCATCCAGGCCACACACAACATAAAGGTTTATATGTTTGGTTGAACTTTTCAATTAAAAGCAGATGTAGCAGAAGCCAGCCAATTAAAAGTCATCAGACCCTGTAATACTCATTGTCTGTACTGTTCAGTGTCTGATTACAAGAACACTGTGATGCTGTAATGAGGGAGTCAAAGTAAAGCAAAGCAATTCATTAAAATCTACTTACACAAATGAAGCAGAATCAAAAAGAGCTAAATGCTCATCTCCCCCCAATAATGCATTATGTGGACAATAAAACTAAGCTGATTCAAGCGTGATGAGCCAATAATTTTAATTCAATTAAGGCGATAAAGCTCTCCATCTGTGAAAACAACTGCTCTCTGTCATGCTTGTACGTTTAATGGCTTCAGATTGAGAGAAACGGTTTCAGTATGAGCTGTGAAAAGTTAGAAAAATAGTGCAGAGGGATGAGCAGCACATTTCCCCTGAAAACACGCAGACGTGCAGCTTCTCGAGCCAAACAAAACGTCCCGACTCGAAATCTGCACGCAAAACAGTGCTTAAAAAAAAGAAAGGAAGCAAGAGGTCAATAGTGAGCTATAACAATCTCAGCATGAAGAAAAACCTTAAAAACGGGCAGAGAACATTCACCGGAAGTGTCAGTGTGTATAGCTTTACTTAAAACCCCCAGAAGACTGTGACTGGATAATACGGGCAGAAAGGAAGGGTGGTCCGCCCTGTCAAAACCTACAGTACAAGGTTTTTAATTCTGAATCAAGGTTGAAAACATTCCTCAATTCTCAGAGCTCAGAAATCGGACCAATAGTGTTTGTCAACACTTCATGCACCCAGAAGACATAACTATTGAATTAATGTGAATAATACAGCAGGGTGATGTCTCCGGGAAGTGCTAACCAGAATTTGAACATTTTAGATGTTTTAATCATACTATGGTTGATTCAATCTTATCTTGAGATAATGTTAGTGTTACTTAAGAATAATAATGTGAAGAATTTCACCTTGAGTCATGCATCGACTTTCAGAGAGAGAGGGGGGTGGAGCATCAATACTGAGTAAAAGTGTAAAAACAACGTTGCAAACTGAACTCACACCTCCAGTTTTCTCTATTCAGCTCTGCCCCATCATGGCTCAAAATTACATTTAAATAGTAATGTTGTGAAAAGTCATTAGAAAATTTAATTTAAATTTTGTATTAAAATATTTAAATTTATCATGTCAATACATGTTAAATATTACTTACTCTTAATCATTTAAAGCTGGATTTTCAGCATCTTTACTCTATTCTGATGCTCTATTGCAGAGATGCCCAAACAAAGTTGGCTCATAGTAACCTTTGATTTGGTCCGCCATCCCATCTAAGAAGAGAAGGGGAATGATAAGGAGGTCTGTTGGGGCAAACCCTTTGACAGACACCATCATTTCAGATTTAACGTGACCTCTTGTTTGTTTATGTTATTGCTGAGCCACCAAAAAATGAAATGAAATGTTTCAATGAAATGTTGTTAAAGAGCCCCTATTATGGGTTTTTGAAAATGACCTTCCATGTAGTGTGTAACAGCTCTTAGTGAGGTGAAATATCCAGCTAAAGCTTAAATCTGAGAGTGGACAGTTTTTAAAACTATTGATTCATCTATAAAAGAGCTGACTCATAGTGGTTTAAATGAATCGTCTTCATAACGAATCTTCAGCCGTTTCAACGTTACGTCATCGCGAAACATAATGGTTGCGCGCGCAGACCCGGCAAAATTCAAACCTGTGGCCCCGCCCACTAACACAGCAGCAAGACGCTCATGAAGACGCTGTGTTTACCTGGATATTATTGGAAGTGTGAGGGAAAGGAGTCGTTCAGAAATCTGCACGCTTACAATGGGTGATCTATCACTACACAGCTCATGTATTAGTTTCTGCCTGACACCAGGGGTGCAGGCAAAATAAGGACAAAATAATAGATACACCGGTAGGCTGCTGCACGCTGGGCTTCGTGCTGTTGAGCAGCACTGAAAAGGCTTGCGAATGGAGAGTGGGAGCCCGCAGAGATAGCTTGTCAGAGGACAGAGGATTCTACAACCTCCCGGCTGGGGATGTGATCGTTTAGAAAAGCAGAGTACAGGTAAGCCCTTAGAACATATAGCAGTTCACGGATGAGGTGCCACAGCAATGATTCCAAATAGAAATGATCTACATGTTTTGTTACTAGTAACCGCGTGTACTGTATCAGGTTAACTCTTTATATTCTCATATCGCGTCTAATGCCACGTTGTAAACGCGACGCGTGCTGCTTTGTTTACAGATTTAAATGCTTTCGTGAGCTCGTTCCACTGCCGTTTGTCATTGCTATGGCCACCGTTAGCTGATCCTGCACATGTGCAGCGGTCAAGGTTCAGAATAGTTCAGCTTTTGCTGCTGTGTGGATTAAAACTGAATGTATGTCATACATATGCTGGTGTTTAACTGCACTGCTTTCGGCGCTGAGGTGTCTGAATAACACTGTTGAGAACCGGGTACTGTTTACTGTGGCGTTAGTAAGTTTACTTACTAGCGTGTTTCGAGCGTCCGCTGCGATCCAATGTTGGCGACCCGCGGCCGCGGGCTTGATAAACCACGCTAGCCATATTACTGTCTTGCGCTGATCGCTGTCGACCAATGGCAACAGGCTGTCATCGGTCCAATCAGCGCAGATTAGCTTCGCGCTAAGCAGGGGTTTGGGAACAAATGAATCGCTGAACGATTCATATGGGAGTCGCTGGGATAATTAGGTAAAAATAAAAGCATATTATAAGACCATGAATGTGTTTTTTGACCTTGCATACATATCAGTATGTTGCTTGAGACCCATAAAACCAAAATATGACCCTTTTCTATGTGTAATAGGGGCTCTTTAATTAATCAGATTTAAAATACTGTCACTCGAGCAAATCAAGGCAGGTTCACCTTGACTATGGATTGTTGATGTTTTTACTGTAAATTCATGATAAAATAAAATTATACTGCATTAGTCAGTACTATTCAAAGTAATGTTTCCTATTTATTTTTAAATATTAGGAAAAAAAAAATTGGAGATTACCCAAGGCAACTTTAATGTAATACAGTTTGGTATATTTTCTTTCAGCAGACAGTTCTTAATCAAGTATGGATTTGGTCCTTCATCAGAAAACGTTTGGGCACCCCTTCTCTGTTTGTTCAATTATTATTGGTTCCCAATCATTTATCATGGTTGTTACTACAGTAGCATATCTTTTTGTACAATTTACCTTTCAGGACTGTTGATGAAAACAACAGCATTTATTTAAAATAAATGCTTTTGTAACATTAAATGTTTTTCATTGTCAGTTTTTGGCAATTTAATTTGTATTAAATAGTAATAATTATATTTAATATTATTGTTAATAATAATTTTAACACTGTTGCCACTGGCTTGCTTGGTTTGGGACTTGTGGAGCTGCACATTGATGGATTTGCTCTTCAGTGTTTGGACTTTCAGCAGTGAAAATTAAACAACACTAAACTGAACTAAACTGAACTTCAACTCTGAAAACTGGACTGACACAGTTTCAATTTACTAGAACTTCTATGTTAAGCTGCTTTGACACAATCTACATTGATAAGCGCTATAGAAATAAAGGTGAATATTGTTAAATGATATTTATTTTTAAAATGTCAAGCTTATTATTATTATTAAGTTTATTATACATTGTAAAATATATCTGTTAACAATTTTCAGATTTTGCGATTGACAAAACTCAAATTTACAGTTTACAAAGAAACTTTTATTGCCGTTTTAGTAGTTTGAAACAATATAATTTATAAGAAGTAATATGTAGAGAAAAATAAGTCTGTAAAAGAACAGAAAATGTACTGGCAGTTTATTACAAGGTTTTTGTACTGTAATATAAAACACCAACCCAGACAATATATCACTTCAAACTATTAAAAATATTAATAAAAGTTACTTTTTTCCAGATTTTCAAGATTAAAAGTTGTTGGGAGAAAGATCAAGGTCCCATAATTCAGTTCAAAAGCATAAGTAAATAGGGAAAAATAAAAACATGAATATGTGAAACTGCTGATTTATGTATATTTTTTACAGTGTACCATGTCTTTAACATAACTGTTTTATCATTAATAATAATCAGAATTGTTTGTGATCATCAAATCATTAAATTACAATGATTTCTCTGTGAATCCCTTTCATTCTGGAACATTTCATGCATGCCCCTGTGACAAACGAGAAATTGGATGCAAGTATGAACTGCTGGAAGAGTGTTGTTCTAATGGAATTTGATACCGCAAGCCATATGGGAAAAAAACTTCGGCATTTCGGGATGCAGGTGTCTGTGATCCTTCACTGACTCTGTAGGTGCAGGGAATAGTAATAGACAGCTATCTGTGTATGGAATATCCTGACACAAAACGTGACAAAAAATCCTACACAATCGACGGTAATAGTTTGATTGCGGTGTTTACATGTCTGTACTGCACTTCAATAATGCCACTAAAATCGGCATACTCCACATGTTTTAATCCGATTTCTGTTTAGTTCGATTATGACCTTAATCTAATTAAATTAATCAAAAATCGCTGTTTACATGGTCGACTCTTAATCAAAGTATTGTCTTAATCGTATTAAAATCAGATTCTTGGTGTCCATGTAAACGTACTCAGTGACTAAAGAAAAGACTGAAGTAATGAGGAACAAATCAGCTTTAAATCAAATCGATAAATGAATCTAAATTTTATTTTACATTACAAAACACTTTTTTAAATTAAAATACACAAAGTTATTTATATATTATCAAAAAATATTCCACAATGTTACTGTTTATTATTGCTTTTTAATATTACTGATCAAATAAACCACCTTGGTGAACGGAAAAGACTTTTGTATTAAAGTTACTAAACTGACTGTCAGCGTATCAGAAGATTACACTCCTAAGTCAAGGACTTTTATAAAGTGTTTTCAATGTTTCTATGTCTCTAGTGAGTTCTTTTAATAAACTCTGTCCCTGAGCTTTACGCTACGGCATTGTTCTCATTATCCGTTGCTTTTTCTGTTTTCCACTTATATCCTTTCTCACACCAGCCTATTCCGATTCTCTTCAAGCCGCCGGGAATTGGAGAAAGAAACTTCCTTCCCAAGCCCTGCAACCCCTCTTAGTCTAGACAGCAAATAGAGAAGTAATTATACAGACATTCACTCATTTCAGTCTTATTAAATCTAATATTTTTCATGATGAAACGTTCATCACATGCATTAGAAATTGTAAAGATGTTTAATGGAAAGTACTATTCTCAACTTTGTAAAGAAACACCTTGAACTGGCTAACACAACAGATTAGCTATTAGCACATTAAAGAGCCCCTATTATGGGTTTTTGAAAATGACCTTCCATGTAGTGTGTAACACAGCTTTTAGTGAAGTTAAATATCCAGCTAAAGCTTAAATCTGAAAGTGGACAGTTTTTAAAACTATTGATTCATCTATAAAAGAGTCGACTCATAGTGGTTTAAATGAATCGTCTTGATAACGAATCTTCAGTCGTTTCGGCGTGACGTCGTTATGAAACATAATGGTTGTGCGCGCAGACCTGGCAAAATTCAAACCTGCGGCCCCGCCCACAAACACAGCAGCAAGACGCTCATGAAGACGCTGTGTTTACCTGGATATTATTGGAAGTGTGAGGGAAAGTGTACTGTATCAGGTTAACTCTTTATATTCTCATATTGCGTCTAATGCAACGTTGTAAACGTGACACGTGCTGCTTTGTTTACAGATTTAAATGCTTTCGTGAGCTCGTTCCATTGCCGTTTGTCATTGCTATGGCCACCGTTAGCTGATCCTGCACATGTGCAGCGGTCAAGGTTCAGAATAGTTTAGCTTTTGCTGCTCTGTGGATTAAAACTGAATGTATGTCATACATATGCTAGTGTTTAACTGCACTGCTTTCAGCGCTGAGATGTCTGAATAACATTGTTGGGAACTGGGTACTGTTTACTGTGGTGTTAGTAAGTTTACTTTGAAGCGTGTTTCGAGCGTCCGCTGCGATCGAATCCTATACCAATGTTGGCGACCCGCAGCCGCGGGCTTGATAAACCACACTGGCCATTTTACTGTCTCGCGCTGAACGCTGTCGTCCAATGGCAACAGGGTGTCATCGGTCCAATCAGTGCAGATTAGCTTCGCGCTAAGCAGGGGTTTGGGAACAAATGAATCGCTGAACGATTCATATGGGAGTTGCTGGGATAATTAGGTAAAAATAAATGCATATTATAAGACCATGAACGTGTTTTTTGACCTTGCATACATATCAGTATGTTGTTAGAGACCCATAAAACTGAAATATGACCCTTTTCAATGTGTAATAGGGGCTCTTTAAAATAATAGGTGGAGAAGGCTGGACTGGTAATAACATCTCATAACACTTTGTGCAGATCTTTAAATGTAATTTATGCTCAATTATTTTTTAAGTAAAAGACACATTATTATTAATAACACTTCTTGATATAATAATACATGTATTATTTTTACAATAACACACGTATTATTATATTAATAAGTGTTAATAATAATAATAATAATAATGTATCTATATGTGACTATGGTTTTATTTATTGGTTAAAATTATTTATTTAACCAATTTTTCTTTTTTACAATTTTCTTTTTACATTTTAGCTTTTATATTTATATATGAATAACCTTTTGGTGTCAAATACTTCATGCTGAATTATCTATATAATTATATGAATCTCATGAAACTATATGTAAGATATATTTAGTCTTACACTTTTAGTACTCAATTTTGTTAATAAAGATTAGGGCTGCACGATATTGGACAAATCTAACATTCCTATATATTTTTTGTTTTGTGATATATATTGTGATATGAATACATTTTCACAAATTTCAATACAATTTGTGATATGAATGAAATTGTACAATTTCATACAATTTACAAGATGACTTAATATCTCTATTTAGAAGGAATAATGTTAGATTGATTGGGATGATTCTGCAGTGGGAGTGCATCTCTAATAAAATCTAATAATCTATAATATTTTTGGGGTCCCCCAATACATTTTTGTTGTGGTCTGTGCTATTTGCAGTGCATTTCTACGCATGTGTTGTGAGTATTTTCATGCATAACAATCTATCTATCTATCTATCTATCTATCTATCTATCTATCTATCTATCTATCTATCTATGTATATATGTATATATATGTATGTATGTATGTATGTATGTATGTATGTATGTATGTATGTAGTATATATACAATCAAGAAAAAGATACATTTGAAATAAAGTGTTTTATCATGTTCCAAGTCTAATAGTATTCAAGTACAGTAAATGAATGATACAAAAAATAATTCAATTAAATTAATCATAGTTAATGTCACAAATTGTACAATTTCTTACACCTGAATGCTTTTAAAAAGTATACCATTACATGCATTAAAAACGCATACAAATGATAAATTATAATACAAACTCAACATTGCATATCCTGCAATGCGACTATTGCGAATTATCACATTGTTATATATCGATGCTGAAACAATATACCGTGCAGCCCTAATAAAGATCTATAGCAAACCATCATTTGTTTTGGTTTTTTTATATTAATGTGAATGTTTATGCAAGTTCATTTGAGAAAATAAAACTGAACTTTTTGCAATATTAACATATTTGTATTTTTGATTACAAATAAATATGTATATATATATATTTTTTTTTATTTAGGTCGTTTTTAAGTGTCCATGTGTTGTAAAAGTAAAAAAAAATACAACAACATTAATATAAATGGGGCTACATTGCTAATTCCCAGATTATAAATTAAATTTTATACTGATATATTCATAAGATTTCTAGTCGAAATTGAACAATATATTTTTTTGTGTTTTGTATTGAGAAATTTCAATGTTTTACATTTTTTGCTTAAAAAAATGGGTAAAAGCAGTAATAGCATGGTAATATGCAGTAATAACACTGAAAATGTTTATATTTTTACATTCACTGCTAATTAATACGAAGTAGCTGATCATAAAAAGCACAGTTTTAGTTTAAACATATTCACTTAGTAACTTTTTCTTTAATAAAATACCAATTATTCGGGTCCAAACTGATTCAAAATGTAAAGTTACTCCAGAGCTGACAGCAGGCCAGGTTAAGCGTCACGTGACAATCTGAGCTTCCTAGAAGCATCAAAACAAAGCGGTAAACCATTACAGTTCGTAGGTTTGAGTCTTTGTATCAAACACCTGCATAAAAACGTGAATTATGGCCGACATTGACGATAAAATCCGAAGAAACTCGCCCATCTAACCCCCTCAGAAGCTACTAGCTGTAAAGACACAGCAAATGACCTCTTACCTACATTCACTCGCTGAATGACACAACCTGCACATTCGTGAGTTACATTCACTCAACAAACAACCACGGATAACGTGTAAATATCCGTGGTAATTGTAGACGGATAATTACACGTTAATTAAGTAATGAACAGCAAACGGGGATATCTACCTTTCTCAAAGACGCCTTTAATGCAAAATGTTCCTCAGTGTAGAGAATATGGTCGATATTTTCGGTCGAAACTGATGCTTTCGGATTGGAGGAGGATTTTTCTGACAGCTGCCGTTTGTTGCACACAACACTTGTTTTGAGTAAATTACGATTTGCAGTCAAACTGAGCCTCGAGATCTTTGCGCGAAGAGCCATTCTTGCAAACTGTACGCAACAGTGTTGACTTGCGCATGCGCATTGGGTCCGAATTCAAAGACTAATGTGAGTTTGCTAGGACCTGCGTTTTCAAGTGCCCTAAAAATGATTACCCGCATTTTAGGACCCCCATCCTAAATATAAAATGCTTTTACGGACAAAGAGGGTAAAAAGTGCTAATTATTTATAAAATATTTAGCTTCTTTTAAGTTGAATAATTACATTACTATAATACTGTATTTATTTATTTACACATTATTAGTTATCATTTAGTTTGATTACATCAAAACTGAATAATTCAGATGAATTCTAATAATTCTGCATTAATTATTTAATAATTATTATCTTGAGATTACTTTTATATAAATATTTTCCAACATTTCCATGGACTCCCTTGTCATTTATTGTTCATTCATATGTATTTAATTGGTATTTATTTGTTCATTGTAATTCAATTATTTATTTATTTTAAACCAAATTTTGTATAACTTATCTGAAACTAATTCAGTTATAATTATTATAATTACTACATTATTTTAATATTTTTTAAATGAGTTTCTCTGTTTGGCAATAAAAATGTAAATCAAAGTGTGAGTAATTTAGTTATTTAAATCTTAATTATAATTTTATACAATTTTATAATTATTAGATCATTTTAATTCACTTATTTGTTGTTTTCTTTATACTCATTTGTGCTTATTTATTTTTTATATTTATGCATTAAAAAGTCTGAATATTTATTTAAACTTTACATTTATTTTGTTAATTAATAACAATTATTTATTAACAATTTAATTGTAATTTTATTTATGAAAATAATGTCTTTAATAACATATACATGTACATATATGTTTAATAACATATATATTTTCCTGCTGTCATCAGTTATAATAATAAAAGGGTAGGTGGCTACAATGATACTAGACAAATGAAAGAATAAATCTGAAATACATAAGACATGTAGACATCCTGACACCGTTCACACTATACCAAGAATATTTATTTTAATATATTAACATATGCAGCATATTTTCCTCTCAATAACAAACACATCTCTTAGAGTGGTGAGAAAACTCCTGTTAAGAAAGCATCTTATCGTAACAATGAGGATTTTTGCAATTCGATCCGGTCACATTATTTATTTATAGTGTATAGCGCTTTACACAGTAGTCAAATGGCGTAGATTTAAAGCCACACCCACCTATTGCATCATCACCATCAACCAATGAAAATTCAAAGGTGTTTACCAAAGCAGATAATATTTTGTATCTGTTTTGAAGTAAAATCTTTGCTTTTTTTCACGTTTTTATTTGAAATGGCATCACAACACTTCTAACCATGAACTTTTCGGACTCTGGAGGATACTGACATGACAAAAACTCCACACAGACACTCTAGTGGTCCTTTACCACAAAACTGATTTTATTGAACAGCTGAATTACTCCACCACTTAAGCTTTGATTTATCATCTTAAATACTCAGATATTTCACATTCACCCTGTTTTATCACACAGATGTCACCCTTTGGCTGTCTGCCCATAAAAGAATCCCAAATCAGTCCATCAAGTAAATCTCTGGTAGTCAGTGCACAACGGTAGTCTGATTTATTACAACACTTCAAAGGGGAATACACAACATATGTGGGTCCAAATCCCGAATATTTATTAACAATGGAGGGGAAAAAAGCCATTTAGAGTTAACCAACGTCTATCAGTGTTTGAGATTGTCCTTTTTCGGGCAACGAATTCCAGCTAGGATTACGTTTTAGCAGGTGTCCATGAGCAGGAGTGAACACTAAACTCTGAATGTTGGGGGATTTTCTGTCCACTTTAGCAAATGACACATCCGCCTTTCTCCTTGAACGGGTTCTTCTCCTCTGGAATGCCTTTGACCAGAGGATCTTCATCCGCTCCTCCTTGAATATACTCTGTAATCTCTTCACAGCATTTGGACACCTGATCGAAAGAAGTCATTGACATGTACTGTAAATGTAGATTTAAACAACCGGTCAAAAGTTTAAAATAAGCTTATCCTGTTCACCAAGGCTGCATTGTCTGGTTAACAGTATGTTTCCTTAATATATACGGGAATAACCGTACTGTAAATTAACTTTCCCAGAATTCCCTGCATGGCACATCATTATTTATGCTTTTTGTTGTCATTACTATGGATCTTTTTAGTTGTTTCCCCATCAGTTATGTACATTAAACATTTATGTTACATCTAATGTTGATAAACAATGTTTATTTCATGATGTTAATTTTATGCTTGTTACCATACTGGTGTTTAGTAGCAGTGTGAATGACACTGAGCACCTTCTATACACCGATACACTTTTCTGCTTGTGGGAAAAGTTGTTTGTGATGAGCATTGGTTCATTAAGTAACTTACTCATCACCTCCTGCATATGGCTGTGTTAACGTGTCTATCTGTGTAACTAAAGCTGAGATGTGTAGATGTTGGTAATTCAAAGTACAAACATATTACCTTCATAAATTAATGAAATACGGTAGTTTACTGTAAAAATGAGAAATTACGAGTTTTTAACGGTGAAATACTGGCAACCACAGCTGACTTTTTTTTTTACTGTAAATTTAACGGATTTATTTTTTACAGTGCAGTACAAATTGTAAAATTGTGAAATGTTATCGCACTATAAAATAACTGTTCAAAAGTAGATTACAATTTAATAATTTATTCTAGTGATTTTTTTTCCCAGAGATGGGTTGCGGTTGGAAGTAAAAAACATGTGCTGGATAAGTTGGCGGTTCATTCCGCTGTGGCGACTCTGGATTAATAAAGGGACCAAACCGAAAAAAAAAATGAATTAATAAATGAATTCCAGTGATGTTAAAGTTCATTACACTAGTCTTCAGAGTCACATGATCCTTCAGAAATCACTGTAATATTAATTATTATTATTAACGGTAATAGTAATAAAATCAACAATGACTGGAGTAATAATTTAATTCAAAACTTTAATAAATTACTTTAACTTTAATAAGTATTTAACACTTTTTTACATTTAATAAATGTAATGATTTTATGATTGTTTAATGATGAAAATAATAATTTTATAAAAAAAGAAAAAAAAAACATGGAAAAAAACCTGACCCTCAAACTTTTATACTAATGTATATATCGCATTGAAATGACAATCAAACCAAACATAGAGCATTCCAACAGTATGCCAACACACAAAAAAGCTTCTTGCTTAAGCTACTTAGTTAAAATGAGTTGAAACAACTTAATTCGTAAGTTTTTGAGACAACCTAATTGTTTTATGTTCAATCCACTTAAATTTGTAAAAACTCTAAAATTTACTTAATGGACAACATTAAGGTATTAAGGTATTGTGGTATTGTGTCAAACTCAGCATTTGTTAAATGAATGATCAGTGTTGGGTGTATATAAATAAATGTATTATTTGTTTGATTTATTTACAAAAAAAAAACTAACTACTGTAATTAAATTCCTTTCCCACTGAAAAAATAATGTATGGCTTTGTGTTTTGCTTTAAGGTAAATTAATTAGGTACATATACTTGTTTAACATAAATTCAACAGTTCTGTATAAATCTACTCAGAGAAGTAATCTATAAATTTTGCTAATTATTTTTTAACTAAAGAAAAACATTTATAATTGATCAAGACAATTGCATGCACTGTTCAGTTTGTTACAACTACATGGATTATTAGTTTCCACTTAATTTATTATGGTTTTCAGTACTAAATAAGTTGGAAAAACTAACATAACTACATTCTTTTATGTGTAAGAATTAATTAATGACATTATAAGGTAGTAGAGGACCTTATTTAATATGATATTATAAATAATACATTATTAAATTCTAAGGTATATAATAAAAAATAAATGTAAATTATTCAGATATTATGCATATTACCTCTAATAATTGAAGAGTTCAGATGCAAAAACCTCTAAATGTCGTCTGAAATGTTCTCCTAAAATGAGAATTTATCTCAACCTCCTGCTTACGTTCCGTTATTTCACTTGAAAGGTTAGGAAAAGAACTTATCCGTCACTATAAATGTGAAATTACTGAGCCAACACACAAGAGTATGAGAAAAATGCTAATTTTAGAAGAAAATGTCAGCATCTAAACTCTTTAATTATAAATCTTGTATATAATTTTTCAATTAAAGAAAGTTAGATTTGTCCAATAATTGCATATGCTTAAGAAATGTATGTCAAATAATGGTATGTATGAAATATGGCGTCATTAATATGAAATGTTTTATGCTTTTATACATATATTGTTTACATTTTAAGTGTTTTTATTCTTTAAATAAAACTAAAAGGTCATTTGTGACTTAAATTGAACGAATTAAGAGTTTAATTTCTATTGTATGTGAGATTTATGTGGCTGTTTTAGTATGCGTGAATTAATTAAATTACTTATTGAGTAACATTTCACAGCAAGTAGTTAGAAAAGTAATCTAAATACAATTGTAATGATGTCATTAGTAATGGATTACTTTTTTGAAGTAACTTATCCATCCCTGCCAATAACACAATATCGCTTACCTTCGCCCTTTCAAGCTTCACCTCAGTTTTGAGCTGGGTTACCTGCATCTTCGCCTTATCCAGGTCTGTCATGTTTTCTACATCTATGACCGGCATTTTCTGTGTGAAATCAAACAGTCATATTATATGCATGTTGTGTTGAATCAATGAATTATATATGATATTCAGTATATTTGAGATGAGCAAACTTACTGCTGCTTACGATGAGGTCTCCTCCACTCCGGAAAATGGACTAAGATTCTGCACATCTCTCTCAATCCGGTTTATAAAGTAATCTGAATAAACATTGCAATCTCTTAATCTCATTAAAACAAGTACTCTTATTTTATCTTTCCATGGTCTTCTTTTTTTATTTGTGTTTTGCTGTTATTGTGGAATTAACAGACATTCAGTAAAGGAAAGGCATAATTATTCAATTCAATTATATGCTAAAGATTGGTATAAAAGGTTTTCTGCTAATGAGCGATGGATTGCAATGTAGGTCAAGGGGACATAGAAAGTATTACATGCTACTGTGACGAGCATGCTAATCCATGTTACCCTTAACCTGTCACATTAGATAATACATGATCATACAAGATATGACATGCTTTCTCTCACAGAATGTTAAAATAAGCGTTACATAAAACTATTATATTATATTATATTATATTATATTATATTATATTATATTATATTATATTAATTATATTATATTATTATAACATTATTTATGTGATTATTTACTCATTTAGTTTCTGTATTTCATTATATTGTTAAATAATGTAAAAAAAAGCGCATCAACTTAAAATAGGTTTCTTTTATTTTAAAAGGGTTTTATTTTAATTCTATTAGTTTATTTCTACATGAATACTTTTTAAAGCAATTTTTAAACTTAAAATTATTTATTTATTCAATTTGTTGAAATTTTTTAGCTTGGTTAATAATTTAGTTTTAATACATCAGCTACATTGTAATTAGTAGACAATATTATGTATCATCATTTATTTTAGTATTCTTATAATTTGTATTACTATTATTATATGCTACTATTATTGTTGTTACATTTATATAATTATATTTTATATTTTATTCTATTATTATATTTTTTATTATTGGTTAGAATGTTTATTGTATATATTGTTTTATTTGTCGTTATTATTATAAAATAATAATAATGGTTATGATAATTCTGCTTTTTTTTGTTGGTTTATATATATATATATATATATATATATATATATGACATGTATCAACATAATAAAATAATATTAGTAACTATAATAATACTATGTAATTAATTTGAATTTTTTTATTATTTTATTTACTTTATTATAATAGGCTACTTATAAATTGTTGTACTTTTGTATTGTACACATATACATAACAACAATGTATATTTTAATATTAATATGAAAAAAGTCTAATATAAATCTGGCATTGAAATAACTAGTCATGAAATATGCAATGATTATTTATTTCCTCCTTTGGGAATGGGAATAGACGCAGTTCACTGTAGTTCCGCGTGTAATTGTCATGGAAATGACTAAGTTCAGCCCGCCCTTTCAATTCCACCCCTGACAGAATCTCCATTTATAAGCTCACGATTGTGAGAATTCAAGTCATATCAGGCGAGCAACATAACATTAACATATCAGACTTACACGCGATCCTAAGACCCCAAATCCATCACAATGGCGTGTGATTTACTCGGAGGTCTGTTGCTTATCATTTCTGTGCTGCAAAGCGCCGTCGGACTGACGTTACAACCTAAAGGTAAAGATAACATTGAGCTACCGCGAAGAAAAAAAGTTTTAAAACTGGGCGAAACGAGCGGTTCTGTTTAACGCTGATACGTAAACTTGACGTTTAATATTTTTTTCATGCGAATTTTTCATTCCCTCACAGAAGTTTGTCTGTTGCAAATTGAAGAAGGGACGTGTAATGACGACATTCAGCGCTTTTACTACAACACAATCAGCCAGCAGTGTGAAGAGTTCAGCTACAGCGGCTGTGGAGGAAACCAAAACAACTTCAGGTCTTATTTGGAATGTCAGAAAACATGCTTTAGGATACCAAGTACGTTCATTTTGAAGTACACATGCTGTCAATTCACCAAAATGCACAGTAAACAATACACATTTTTTACCCTGGACAACAAGCTGCATGACTATATATTTGTGGGATAAGTCAAAACGTATATAAAAACATACTATTTTTTATTTTATGACAAAAAATCATTAAAATATTACTTAAAGATCAGGTTTTTTGAAGAATTGTTATGACTTTCCTACCATATTTGATCTATATAAGTCCTATAACACCAGTCGTGAGCATGATTTTTCTCTATATGTTCAATGTTTTATGTATTGTATGTTATTTTCTCATTTCATCCATTTGTTATGTTATCTTTTTTAATTCTGATTGTACAATTTGTGTACAGCACAATGGTCAACGACTGTTGTGTAGTGCTATATAAATAAAGTAAATAAATATATAAAAACTTAATTTTTGATTAGTAATGTGCATTGCTAGGAACTTAATTTGGACTTGTCTTGATTTTAAATTGTATATAATTATTATATATCATTTTTTTCTTAATTTAATCTTAATTTGAACTTCAAAGGTGATCTTCTCAATATTTAGATTTTTTGAATTCCAGATATGCTAATATATAGAGATTTATGACTGTTTTTGGGGTCCATTAGTTTTCCCTTTTTATTGACTTAAAGGACATCTAGAAAAATCTAAAGAAGGTTGTAATGAAATGGAAATAACAATAGATGTCGTATCACCATTAAACCTTTATCTTTACAAGGTCACGAGTTACAAAAATATGGTCATAATCATTTTGTTCACCCTTGAGCTCGTGAGTAATCTTCTGAAATGCTCACTCTGAGTTGTTTTTTGTTCCAGAAATCCCCCAGATCTGTCGTTTTCAAAAGAAAGAGGGGCCCTGCCGTGGCCTCTTTAGCCGTTATTTCTTCAATATGACCTCCATGCAGTGTGAATCCTTCACTTATGGTGGCTGCCAAGGCAATGAGAACAATTTTCGAAACCCAGAGGAATGCATGGAATATTGCAAACCTCCGAAAAGTAAGTGTGTTACTCATTTAAAGACATAGTTCCCCCCAAAAATTTACATTGACTCACTATTTGCTCTGCTTCAAGGGTTTCCAAACCTTTATTCACACAAAAGAAGATGTTTTGAAGAATGCTGCACTTTAAAAAATAAAGAGTTGTTGTAACCCAGTTTTGGGTCAAATATGGAAAAATCCAATATAACTTTTTCAAATAGGCGGCATTGTAGCTCAGGTTAGCACTGTTGCCTCACAGCAAGAACGTCGCTGGTTCGAGTCCCAGCTGGCATTTCTTGGTTAAAGTTGGCATGTTCTCCCCGTGTTCGCATGGGTTTCCTCCGGGTGCTCTGGTTTCCCCCACAGTCCAAAGACATGTGCTATAGGTGAATCAGATAAACTAGAACTTTGAACTTAGATGAACTAAATTGGCTGTAGTGTATGGGTGTTTCCCAGTACTGGGTTGTGGCTGGAAGGGCTTCCGCTGCATAAAACATATGCTAGAATAGTTGGCGATTCATTCCGCTGTGGCGACCCCTGAAGGAAGGAGCCGAAGGAAAATGAATGAATGAACTTTGTCCAATTAGATTTAAATGACACCTTTTAGATTTAATTGACAGTTTTTGTGCATATTTGACCAAACATTCAATTAATTTTTAGTGTGTGAAAACTAGTAGCCTCGGACATCTATACTATACTACATCTATACATACTATAGTAGAACTATTGTTAAAAGTTCTTCAAAATATCTTCTTTTGTGCTCAACAAAAGAGCGAAACTCAAACAAGTTTGGAATAAATGAAGAGCTTAAATGATGACTGAATTTTCATTTTTAGGTGAACTATCCCTTTAATTTTTGTAAGCATGTAAAGACTGAAGAGTCTATAAAATGTTTTTATTTAAAGTCAAGATGAAACAGTGGCAATAAAAATCTGAATGTAGACAATGATTTGGTGATAAAATGTCAATGGCATTAATAAAATGAATGAACGGAACATAGAGCAGCACATTACGGCACCTGTGTGCTTGTTGCGCCCTTAATGGTCTTCATTGGAACACATTAAGAAATTTTTATTTTAATCTGTTTTTCAATAAGCTTGTTTAATGGTCGTCATGTTGAAATGTTTTCCAGTTTGTTGGCTTGAAATGAAATTACCTCACCATTTATTCTCCTTCATGTTGTTTTAAACGTTTTTGAGTTTATTTCTTTGGTTGAAAACAAAAGAAGATATTTTGAAGAATGCTGAAGGCATCCACTGACTTACAGGATACAATTTACTATGGAAGTCAATGAGTGCCAGCTAACAGCATTTATTTAGAAAAATGCTGGTAGCTGGCACCCATTGACTTCCATAGTATTTAAAAAAAAATATCTCAAATTATCTATATTATTACATCAAATACGTTTTTAATAACAGAATGACATTTTGGGGTGAACTCTCCTTTTAATGGACCCTGGCTTCACCTTAAACATATTTAAAGTTCCTTTAAATGATCAAAACTTATGATTTTTGTGGTTTTTATTTCATATTTCAGCAATCCCTGTGATTTGCCTTGATAATTTGGACAAAGGAAGGTGCTCAGCATCCATACCAAGGTATTATTACAACTCTGCTACAAAAACATGCGAGGAGTTCATATACACCGGATGCGGAGGAAGCAACAATAACTTCATCTCCAAGCAAAGCTGCGTCGATGTTTGTGGTAAAAAATGCTACAGTTATTCACTTTGCATTTGTTTTAATAGCATGTGAAGTTATCAGCATTATTGTCAGGGTTTAAAGGTTGTTGCTAGATTGGATACAGCTGCGGCCGAAAGTTAACGAGAATTTTTTATGTTATTTATTACATTTACCATTTATTATATTTTTTAACATCTACCCCCACCCCAACCCTAAACCCAACCGTCACAGCACTGTAAAAATAGTAGTTGTACCAAGTATTATTTATGTTATCTATTAAATTACCCAATAAATTGTATTTTTTAACTCCTACCCCCACCCCAACGCTTAACCCAACTGTCACAGTACTGTATAACTATTAATTATTGTTATTCATTCATTCATTTCCTTTTCGGCTTAGTCCCTTTATTAATCTGGGGTCACCACAGTGGAATGAACCGCCAACTTATCCAGCATTTGTTTTACACAGCGGATGCCCTTCCAGCCGTAACCCATCTCTGGGAAGCATCCACACACAAACTCATTCATACTCATACAGTTTGGACAATTTAGCCCACCTAATTCACATGTACCGCATGTCTTTGGACTAGGGGAAACCGGAGCACCCGGAGGAAACCCATGCAAATGCAGGGAGAACATGCAAGCTCCACATAGAAACGCCAACTGACCCAGCCGAGGCTCGAACCAGCGACCTTCTTGCTGTGAGGCGACAGCACTACCTACTGCGCCACTGCGTCTAATTATTGTTATACAATGTCATAAAAAAATGCTGTTATATTAATGTGCATGTCGCACTTCGGGCCGGCTGCGTATCCGATCTAGACTTTACCGGGTTTAAAAGTCCCCTGAAGTGCTTTGAAATGTGCAGTTTTTTATGTGATGTTTGACGTAATCTCAGCTGAAACACAGAAAGGGCAGGACATAGAGTGGCTCCTCCTCCTTTTTAAAAACAAGCCAATAGCATTTAGTTTCTCAGTGAGAGTGGTTGAGATCAATTGAAAAGCAAAAAAGAAGCGTCTTGATGGAGGCGGGGCATGTCAGATACTAGAGAGCATTTGATTGATCAAGATTTGATGAGAAACTGAAATATAATTTAACGTGAAAAAAATCGTTGATTCATTTAGGCAGAAGTGATAAACTGCAAGCTTTGGATGTTTATACCCATTTTATGTCTTCCAAATGTGGATTTTGTCTGTTTTGGAGCAAACTCGCTTATAGATATCCTTAATACTAACAATATACTTACTAACATCTAAAAAACTTGATCATTATTTCACGGTTTGTTGTTCTCAGGGAGCAAACGTTGGAGTCCCACTAAAAAATCGGTGAGAGTTTCTAAGCAGTACCTGAGACGAGTGAAACCTCAGCCATCGAAGGAGAAGACGAACAAATAAGTGTTTATGAAGTTTTAGGGAACGTTTACATGATAACAATGTAGTCAAAATGGACGTTTTGACTTTTCGGTAAGTTTTCCATACCGATGACAATGTTGGCAAAATGATCCCCGTTACACAGATCAACGAACGCAGCTAAAAAAATGGCCAGTAGGTGGTGACATAATCGTGTTCACAAGAAACTTTATGGTATCGTTTACGAAAACTTGCACTTTGTAACACATTTGCATGAAAAATGTCAGTGTTAATCAACAGCCAAAATGCATAAAAATGTTTTCCATTTTTAGTTGAAAACAAAGTTATGTAAACGTCCACCGTTGACAGACGATTGCAGTGATCTTATAGTATTAAACATGGCAGTTTACTGTATACACTCACTGTATATGATTGTGTATACAATATATATGTGTATATGATTGGGCTGGGCGACTTGGCAAAAATCTAAATCTCGATCAATTAAACATTTCAACTCGATTACAATTAATGGACGATTATTTAATTTATTTGTTTCATTTTTTTGTCCCTCATAGTTCACTGATAAGTTGAAGGATTGAAGGAAATCCACACTGTCTACTATCTATGATTACTTATGCCGAGTTTAGACGGCGTGATTTTCAAAGTTGTCGTGTCACAGATGTTTTCACACTGCATAACTATCTGGGCTAGCGTTATGTTGCTGCTTTGTTTACACTGCAAGATAGATCGACGACATCGGGTTACAGTGTATAACTTTAAAAATAGAAAGAATCGCCGACAACTTTGTCCAAAGTACATCTCACAACCAAAAACACGTAGTATAAATTTTGATATTAACTACATAACGAGAAAGAAGCCTTTAATGGGGTAGAAAATTAACATATTTGCTTACCTGTGTTTGATGGGAATTAGTAATTTCTGCTTAACTTTTTTTTTTCGACCCGGTTGTGATTTTGCACAGATGACCCATTAAACTAACTTCATTTCACACGGCATGAATCGCCGACAGCTCCAGATATTTTGCACACCAAATATCTCACGGGCATCTGTGACTCATCGACGATTCTTTCATGTCATGTCTTTGGTAGTTCACTTTGTGTGATTATCACTCGTGTACACGAGCACCGATTTGCCTGTGATGGTGATTTCTCAAAACCTGTTGGCGAGTCAAAATCGGGCTTAAAATCATGCAGTCTGAACTCTGCATTAGGGTATTAAAATCAATGTTGAACAACTGAAATGAAAACACACATTGCCTAAAACCAAGTCACCTTTTTCTTATAAAAAAGTGAAAATCAGCGGCGCATATTTGAGAGAGCACAATAAATTTTGTGCACGAACAGAGGAAATCGGCATGCGAGCAAAGAGATTCATACACTCGTATTACATGAAAGTGCTCTCAACTTGTAATAGTGCGCTCACAACTGGATTTAAAAAGTCCATTCATTCATTCATTTTCTTTTTGGCTTAGTCCCTTTATTAATCAGGGGTTGCCACAGCGGAATGAACCGCCAACTTATCCAGCATATGTTTTACACAGCGGATGCCCTTCCATCTGCAACTCATTAATGTGAAACACCTATACACCATACACCCATACACTCATTCACCATGGGCAATTTAGCTTACCCAATTTACCTATAGCTCATGTCTTTGGACTTGTGGAGGAAACCGGAGCACCCAGAGGAAACCCACGCGAACACGGGGAGAACATGCAAACTCCAAACAGAAATGCCAACTGACCCAGCCGGGGCTCGAACCAGAGACCTTCTTGCTGTGAGGTGATTGTGCTACCCACTGCACCACCGTGATGCCCTGTTTACATTTGTCCTTGAAATAACGCAGTAGAGATCAGATCTAGCTGCAAAGTGCTGAACATTTTTCAGTTTAGCGGGGTCACGTGACTCGGTAGGGAAAGTAATCCAAAAAACTGACCTGGAAAATTTTGATTGATTATACATTCTGAATGTCCTTTTCGATTAATCGCCCAGCCCTATATGAATATAATAAATATAACAATTATATATGTTTTTAATTAGATTTATTGAAGGATGTTTAATAATAATGTCATGTATTTTTATTGCCTATTTTATTTTTAATAAAATAAGAATTTGTTAAATTAAAATTTTTAATACAGTGTTTTGTAAAGTATAAGAACTGTTTATGAGGTAAAGTATAATGTTTAACTGAAACTCTTAAAGTTCTTTATTGTGGCAAATCTTTTGATTTTTTAAATGTATTTTTCTATGATATTAATATGTATATATAAGATATACATTTATACACATTTTCATTTTGCATTTCATGCCTTTATAATGACACAATATCCTAGCTGATATCAGAATAAACACTATGAGCCTTTCATCTGTGTCAGTCGTTTTTTTTAATGACTTTTGTAGCAAGGATAAATGTAAATAGAAAAATGAACATAATTACCTCTTGTCAAATGTCCCATTTGAGGTCAGATTAAATTTACCAATACTATTTTAAATGCTAGCAAAGAGGAGAATGTTTCAACAATGTTCCACTGTCATTCAACACAACAGAAATATGTTGTTAAATTGAAATAACAAATCTATTCTGGCTTATTGAAATTGATCAAATAATATGCGACAATGCAAAATTTTATTAGATTTTAGTTATTAAAATGTTGCTGATAAGTATAGTGGTAAATATATAAAATAATAAAATGTATATATAAAAATT
>CAIGQZ010004625.1:1871287-1891597 GCA_903798205.1 Danio tinwini
TATATATATATATAGTAATATAAGTAAACACACATAAGTAACATTTAATTATTATTTGTTGTTCTTTAAACCAAGTCTTTTCATGTGTAATTAATTTATTATGTTTTAAAAATTGTACGTATTTTTTTTAGCTAAAAAAAATTGTGAAGAGTTTCTGTTTAGCTTAGAAAGATGTGGAAAAGTTACAGCAGTTTTATTTTTTGCTGAAAGACCCCTTTTAAGCTTTAAGACATCTATTGTCAGTAAAATTAAAACATACATAAACTGAAGCTGTAAACTGTATGTATTTAAAACATGTTCATATGTTATTGCGTTGAAAAGTACCTTGCAAGAAAATGCAAAACGATCTACTCCTCCGTAGTTCATAGTTTTTAATCCTATTGCCAAGTAAAGCCTATTTAGCGCCCCCTCGTGTATTTATCTATCAAAAAATGACTTGTTTGCCAGATATAGACAAAATCGACCAAAGGCATCTGTCACACAGGAAATGTAATTTTATGTCAAGATTAATAAACGCAAAAGTGAACTGTATCATAGACAGCAACAAGTGTCATGCAGGATCTCAGGGTTTCTGCAGGTTTATGTAAGACTCTTTAATACCTTTTTAAGACCATGAAGATCTACATTTCAGACTTATATAGGGCTAAACTAAAAGGATTTTTTAATGGCCCAGCAGAAAAAAAAACATCTAATTAGTTGTTTCTTAGCCACATATTTTAAATAATGTCAAAACAAGCAGACCTTAGTTGTATGCATATATATATTTTTCCCAACATAACTTTAAAAACTCTTGAAAAACTACATGTATGCACAACAGACTGTTATAATATTAGTTATGAATAATTTTGCTAAAAGTTTTATTGAAATGTGTTGTTGGTGATTGGATGTGTTTTGGATTGATTGGGTGGCTTTACATAAATAAAGGAAAACTAAGACCCGTTTAAAATTATTTAAGACCTACCATGCAATTTTTAGGTGAACTATCCCTTTAAGTCTTGTTAACATTTACTGACTCAAGAGTCTTTAAAATATATTTTTAAAAGGTAGGATGTTAGAAACAGCAGCAATAAAGTTCGGAATGATTTGGGCGAGAAAATGTCAAAGGCGCTAATAAAATGGTGTTTAAAATGATTTAAGACCCACAAGCAGGATGCAAATTACAGGGGGGTTTGGGAGGGATTGACGCCCCTAATTAACTCTCAATCGCACCTAAAGGCCGTCAAAACAAGAAGTATGGGTGGGTCACCCCTTAAATAGTGAGAAATCGTTTTCCCTGATCTGTATCTTAAATAATAACACCAATAATTCAAATAATAGATAATACGAATATCCATATGACCACCCCTATTATGGTTCATACTATTATAGGGGTTCATGTATAATCAGCCTTTGCAAGAATCATTAAACAGTGTAAACCAACTAATCAGATCTAGAGCAGCGATGGATATCTTAAGGGGTCACGAGACACTTTTCTTGTAAAATATGTGTTTGTATTTACATATAGCCGAAAAGCAAAGTAAAATTAAACACATTTGAATAGTTTGAGCTACAGTAACCTCTAAAATAATCAGGTTACTGTAGGTCAGAATACATTAAATATCCCTTAAAACACTGAAAACTTAAATAAGTCTTATTAATAAATTTGATGTCATTTAAGTAAATAGATCAATTTGATTCACTGAAAACGTACCCCCCTCATCGCCAACGTATAATTCGCACCCTGCCCACAAGACAATATTTCAGTGAATTTATAGACTTGGTAAGGCCTAAAATTGGTTTTGAAATGTAAGACTTTTTAAGAGCACATGGATACCCTGTCAGTCTGTGGGCCAAACAGCCACAAGGTGGAGTTGTGTATTCATAGAGTGTAAGGATCTGCCACAGGCGCTGTCCAACACATTCCTGTGCTGTGTGTGTGACATTTCATAAAAGACCAATTATTTACATTGCTGATCACACAGATTACATTCTCAGAAAGCAAGACTCAATGTGACAAAGATGGCATGTCATTGTTTTATGAAAGCTCTGCTTTGCTATTGAATAAAGGGCCTTCTTTTCTTTCTTTTCCTTCACCCAGGACGATAACTGACAATAAAGTTATAGTCTAAAAAATGTGTTCATGTTTAAATAATTTACAGAGTGCCCCGAGGGTGCCAATATGAGCACAGAAAGCTTTGAAAAAGTTCTTTGTTTAACCTTTTGATCTTTTGCTAAATAAAAAAAAATCTAATTGAGAACAAACTGCAAACACAAAACAGATTCATCAAAATTACATGAAATTTTACTTTATATGTATAATTTTGACTTAGTAAGTCAGAATTATGGGTTTACAAGTAATTTAATTACAAATGACATCAGTTCAACTTTTTAAAGTCATAATTTTGACATTTAATTAATCATTTAGACTTTTTATCTTGTAGTTTTGACTTAGTAACTCATAATTTTGACATGGTAAGTCATAATTTTAAAATTTAAGTCATAATTTAGTCTTTTTATCTCAGAAAAATTAACTTAATCATAATTGTGACTTTTTATCTCATAATATTAACTGTTTTCACTGATTTAAAGTCATAATTTTAACATTTAAGCAATAATTTTGACTTTTTATCTTGTAATTTTGACTTAGTATCTCATAACTTTAACTCAGTAAGTCGTAATTAAAAAATTTAAGTCATAATTTTGTATTTTTATCTCTATAAAGTTGACATAGTAAGTCATAATTTCGAGTTGTCATAATTGAATTTTTTTTATCTCATAATTTTGACTATTTCCTCTTTTAATTATGACTTAGCAGTAGCACATTGTCATTTTTACTTAGTAAGTCATAATTTCGAGTTATTAAGTAATAATTTCGGCTTTTGTTATTTCATATCTGAATATTTCAACTTTTTAAAGTCCCAAATTCGACTTTCAAAGTAATAATTTTGGCTTTTAATCTCATATATTCGACTTTTTTAAGTCATACTTTTTGTAATGATTATGATGATATATCATTTATATCATATCATATTTATTGTTTCTTACCTGGCGGAAATGAGCTTCGATAATTTAAGTCATATTGCATAGTTATAAAAATTACGATTCATGTACTGTAAACTTAAAGACAGTGCTCCCCAAATTCCATCAAAACATTTTCTGTCACACACGGGGAAACAAGACTTTGGACCAGGTATACACAAACATGATCACATGTTCACATGATCACATGATCACAAGACCAGGTATACACAAACTATGCTGTTACCCCCCTCCCCCACCTGGGTCAATCAGATCACCTTTCTTTGTTCCTCACCCCCCGATACTCACCCCTCATCAACCGTGTGAAGCCATCAGTGAGGACCATCAAAGTGTGGCCAGCGGGGGTAGACTCCACACTCCAGGACAGGTTTCAACACACAGACTGGAGTATGTTTGCTTCCCAGGCCACATGTGGCTCTCACACAGACATTAACAGCTACACTTCCTCTGTTCTGGAATACATCAACACCACCATTGACAGTGTAACAACCCAGAAACAGATCACCACATACCCAAATCAAAAGCCATGGATGAACAAGGAGGTGCGCCTCCTGCTGAAGGCACGCAACACTGCCTTCAGATCAGGGGATGCACAGGCCTACAGCACTTCCAGGGCTAATCTGAAGAGGGGCATCAAAAAGGCCAAGCACTGCTACAAGCTAAAGCTAGAGAAGCACTTTTCCAACTCTGATCCTCGGCGCATGTGGCAGGGCATACAGGCCATCAGCAACTACAAACCCAGCCATTCCACACCCACAGCCACAAATGTCTCCTTCCTGAACGAGCTTAATGACTTTTATGCCCGCTTTGAAAGAGACAATAATGAACCCTACATCAGGATCACTTCCTCAACCGACCACTCACCCATTACACTCACCTCCTCAGAAGTCTACACTGCACTGAGTCGGATCAATGTGCGTAAGGCTGCTGGACCAGACGGTATTCCTGGGCGTGTCCTCAAAGCATGTGCAGAACAGCTCGCTGGGGTATTCACAGACATTTTCAACCTGTCCCTTAACCTAGCAGCTGTGCCAACATGCTTTAAAGCCACCTCTATTGTGCCAGTGCCGAAACACTCCAGCCCAACATGCCTGAATGACTACCGCCCGGTAGCACTCACACCCATCATCATGAAGTGCTTCGAGCGGTTGGTCCTGGCACATATGAAAGACTCTCTGCCATCCACACTGGACCCACATCAGTTTGCCTACCGTGGCAACAGGAGCACAGAAGATGCAGTCTCCATAGCACTGCACTCTGTACTCACACACCTGGACAATAAAAACACATACGCACGAATGCTGTTTGTTGACTTCAGCTCAGCATTCAACACTGTCATACCCTCTAAGTTAATGATCAAACTTAGAGACCTGGATATAGACACGTCTCTCTGTAACTGGGTTATGGACTTTCTGACTAACAGACCTCAGAATGTTAGATCAGACCACATTTGCTCCACCACCGTCACACTCAACACTGGTGTACCACAGGGCTGTGTGCTGAGCCCCTTCCTCTACTCCCTTTTCACCATCGACTGTAGGCCTGTGAACAGATCCAACGCCATCATCAAATTTACAGATGACACCACAGTGATTGGTCTAATCAGCAACAATGATGAGACTGCCTACAGGGAGGAGATACAGCATCTGGCCACGTGGTGCACCAACAATAATCTGCTCCTTAACACCGACAAGACCAAGGAGCTCATTGTGGACTTCAGGAAGGGACGAACAGGCTCACATGATCCCATCTACATCAATGAGATGGCCGTCGAGCCTGTATCATCCTTCAAGTTCCTGGGGACCCACATCTCCAAGGACCTTTCCTGGACCACCAACACCTCCAGCCTGGTCAAGAAGGCTCACCAGCGCCTATTTTTCTTAAGCAACTTAAGAAGAACCAGCTGTCATCAGCCGTCTTGGTGAACTTCTACCGCTGCACAATAGAAAGCATCCTGACGAACTGTGTCACAGTCTGGTATAGAAGCTGCTCTGTTGCGGAGCGTAAGGCACTGCAGCGGGTGGTGAAAACTGCCCAACGCATCACAGGGACCACTCTGCCAGCCATAGAGGACATCCAGAGGAAACACTGTCTGCGCCGAGCACGCAGTATTCTTAAAGATTCCTCTCACCCTGCTCACAGACTGTTTTCTCTCCTGCCTTCTGGCAGGCGCTTCAGGCTCCCCCGGACAAAAACCAGCAGACTAAAGAACAGCTTCTTCCCCAGAGCTGTCTCCCTCTTGAACTCTGCTCCCCACTGACTTTTTGCCCCCCTAATACACCCCACTCTCCTCTCCTCATAACTCAGACTCATCATAATCACTGCACTACTTAACATTTGCACATTTAAAAATTGCACATATTCATTGCACTGATTCATTTATTTAAACTGTACACACCTACTGCACATGTACATTTGTAAATTATGTACACATCCACTGTACATATACATTTGTAATTATGTTTATCTATCTGCACACTTCTGATTATTAATAGCAACCTGTACATTTATTCATCTATTGTAAATCTCTGTTCATAGCTAACACAACCTGTATATAATGTTGATAGTACATCCATTTGTAAATATCACCATAGTTTTTCTATAACTGCACTTTATAACTTATACCTGTATTCTGCACTTGCTGCTATTGCACTCCTGGTTAGACCTAAACTGCATTTCGTTTCCTTGTACTTGTACATGTGTGATGACAATAAAGTTGAATCTAATCTAATCTAAATACCTGCCTAATCCTCTCCTTTAAAAGAAACTATGATAATTAGACTAGGACATGTTGTTTTGAATGCATGCAGAGATGCTGCAGCTTTCCCTCAACAACAATTTTCAGAAGCGCAGGCACTCACAATTCATGTCGGGAGTTAGATTACAATCTTTCAGAGTCCCACGCTCAAGTCTGCAAAGGTTAATAGTTTTATACTAAAAAGAGATTTGTTGGCTCTCAGCAGGTTTAGTGGGTTGCACAGCAGCACAACTGAATTTGCAGTTTAATAAAGTCATATTTTATGTAGGATTGCTGGGGGGTGGCAGGAGACTCCCTTCAAATAAATACACAAATCAGTCAATCAGCAAAGGTGTGCTTTATGGAAATCATGAGCCTGGAACCCTAATTTCTCTGCAATGACACATTTAAATTGAAAGTGACAGTTTTCGCACAGACGTGTTTAATAATGCAGAACACCTCATAAGTTACTGGTTTGTCATAATTTTGATTTCTGTCTAGAAAAGAGCCAAAAATATACCATTTATTTAAAGTGTTATTATTTGTCTTACACTGAAAACTATTGATATAGGACAGAGATGCCCAAATTAGGGCCTGCGGGCCAAAGTTGGCCCATGGTAATCTTTGATTTGGCCTGCCATCGCATCTGAGAATGGTTTAGAGATTGTCATTTTGAATTTGAATTTATTGAATGGGATAGCCCCTTGAGATGAATCATCTCAATTTTGATATTATTTAAATATTGCTTACGTGGGCTAATTTTATTGACCCTAAAATGTAAAAAAAAAAAAACTGCTTTTATTAAAGCTGAAATAAAACAAATAAGACTTTCCCCAGAAGAAAAAATATTATAGGAAATTCTGTGAAAAATTCCTTGCTCTGTTAAACATTATTTGGAAAATATCGAAAAAGGAAAAAACTAATTCACAGGAGGGCTGATAATTTTGACTTCAACTGTATATTATTTTAGATGATTCTTAGATAAAAAATGAAGACTTTTTTATTCTGTTAAAACATAGGTTATAAAAGTGACACTATGTGCAATGTATTTGATGTATTTTCAATGCCACACATAAACCCATACATTAAAATACTTAGATATTTAGAAAACTTACAGCAAGATGTAATGTAAAAATATATTCAACATTATTAGAGCTGTCAGTTTTAATGCAATAACCTTTAGCTCTCATATATATATTCAAAATCTCTATACTGTTTTGATTACTTGAAAATTGCTTCATTCATTTAGATTTTATTATATTATTATTATTTTTTTTACTCTATTGGAACGAATGAAATAAAATTAAATTCCACTGAATTAATAACTCTTGACTTTTCAAGGAAATTGATGAAATGATTGTGATTTACTTTGAAAAGTTGCCCAAGAAGATATATTAATTTTACAATCATTAACTTTCACTTTCAGATGAGAAACAATGCATCAGTTGTTTTTTTGTTGAATAATTAAAAACTGAAACAGTTATACCTCATAAAAAATATAAAAAAATATGAAATGAATGAATGAATATTAATGAATATTATCTATAGGAAGCTTTACAATATTATATTTGTGCATATACATTAGATTTGGCTTCAGTAGTGACTAATCTAATGTATATGCACAAATATAATATTGTAAGCTAATCTAACAAAATAACTTACGATAACGGTGCAAAAATTAGTACGCCCAAATTATATGTCAGTGAAAATTATGGAATTTAAAGTTTTAAAAAAAAGGAAAAATCGAGAGAAACAAAAAAAATCTAAAATGTTTCAATTTTGTAATTTGTAATTTTGTTTTTAATATTTCATGAATTTAATTGTATTATCCTTCTATTTATAAAGATGTTCGGTGATTAAAATATTATTTTAATAAATACATCTGTTGAATAATTCTATTTTGTTAAAATGCACCAATATATATTATCTATATTTACTGGGAAATTGATTACACTTCAATCTCCGTCTTGCACTTCAATCTCCGTCTTGCACTTCAATCTCCGTCTGGTTCAGCTCAGCTGCCAAAACCGACCTCCGTAGACTACAGCGAATAGTCCGGACTGCTGAACGAATCACTGGCACTACCCTTCCCACACTTCAAGAACTGTACTCTCCCAGAGTGAGTAAAAGGGCTCGTAAAATCACTCTGGACGCCTCACACCCAGCACACTACCTGTTCGAACTGTTACCGTCTGGTCGGCGCTACAGAGCACCAAGCACAAAAACAGATAGACACAGGAAAAGTTTCTTTCCTCAGGCCATCTACCTCATGAACAGTTAAATATTCCCCTACTGTGCAATAAACGTGCAATACTTTTTCATACGCACTTGTACACAGCACCTTATAACCTGTATATTTACAACACGTCTGTACAAAAAAACTCAACATCCAGATCTTTTTGACTGACTGCATCTCTGTTTAATGTTTATTGCCTTTTCTTTTCTTGTATTTAATTTTGTGTTGTCACTCGTCACTTTATGTATACTGAAAGCTTCTGTTGCCAAAACAAATTCCTTGTGTGTGTGAAGCACACTTGGCAATAAAACTGATTCTGATTCTGATTATATATGGAGACAAAATGGACACAAATGCATTATTAAGGTTAAAAAATGTATACATTTTCCTCAAGAATTAAAAAAAAAGTAAATATAACATTTAAAAAATGTATTCGGATATACAAAATACCAGATTTTCAGTGTACGTTTGCACAGGAGGGCAAAAAACCTAAATATGACAACACCAATAATGTCACACCATTGATAACAGCAGAAAAAGGCAACAACTGATATGTATTAACCCAATGCTGGGTCAAATATGGAAAAAAGCAATGTTAGATAATTTTTTAAAACAGTTGGGTTTGTCCACATCTGACCCAGCGTTAAATTAATAAGATTTTTTTTTGAGTTTAGGAAAAAAGATTTTGATGGCCTAAAGTTGAATAAATTAAGTTTATCGCCACCTATTGGCATAACAATGTAATTTATATATAATTTGACTTGAGTAATGAATTTCGAGTTAGGTCATAATTTTGTCTTTTTATCTTGTAATTTTTACTGTTTTTAACGTTTTAAAGTCATATTTTTAACGTTTAAGTCAGAATTGTAATTTTTTATCTTGCAATTTTGACTTAGTAACTCATAATTTTGACTATTGACTAAATAGTGACTCACTTCGGCAATGACTCCATCTATAATTTCTCCATATATGAAATGCAGTTGATGGAGTGAAGAGGAAAAATTTCTGGGCTTCTTCAAACACAACACAGCCTGTATCTCATTTGCTCAGTCAGTGCCTGCGGGAGTGAAGGTGGCATTGTGACAAACTGCAGCATTCGTGCCAAGTTTGCCTGAGCGTTGCATGAAACGTGGTGACGAGCACTCGGCCTAATTGTCACAAATGGTTTGTTATGGAGACAATGCTGCTATTTCTCAATTTTAAACCTCCACAATGAATGATATCATGGGTGGGGTGTATGACGGCACATCCAAGTGAATTAGAATCAGATGAAATAATAGGCATCAACAGTTGTCATATTATCCACCTCAGAGACGTTCATAACGCAAGCTGTTGAAATATGCTGTCAAATCAGTGTCACATCTCTCCAGTCACTAAGAGATAGTGAAATAAATGGTTGTATAGTATTTTAAAGTACACATGAAATCAAAACTAACCATATTGATTTTGTTAGCTCACATTGTCAGTTTTGTGGTGAACAATTCATCTCTGCATGTCATTGAGAAAAAAATAATAATTTAATAAGTTTGCCCTTGTAATCTAAAATTGAAATCTGAAAATGCACTTCCTATTTTCAGTTAAATTCTCAGATTACGTCTGTCTGTGGCCTCGTTTACACTAATACGTTTTAGTTTTAAAACGGCGTTTTAGAATGAAAACGATCCGCGTCCACACTGGCGTTTCACCCAGCGTTTCTGAACAACTCTCCGTCCACTATACACCACTGAAAACGCCAACGCAATCTCACAGCAATTCGTAACTTTTTGATTTAGTGGCTAATTCGTATGAATTCGTATGATCTAATTCGTACAAATTAGTACGAATTGCTCATCACCCAATGACGGTTTGCTCATCACCCAAATCCTCATGTTCCCCCATCCACACTGACACAGAGCAGCAGCGATTTAAAATGAAAACGGCCTCTTTAGCGTTTTTCAAAAAGCTCTGTTTCAGTGCTCAAATACTCCGGCGTAGTGTGGATGAATGGCATAACCATAGCAAAACTTACGCTTTTTAAATCGAAAATGTATTAGTGTAAACGGGGCCTGAGGTATTGGGCATGGCTAACATACTTAACCACGTCCCTTCACCTGTCAGTGTTATGACAACAAACAAAAATGATAAGGAGGAGGTGTCTGTTAGGTTGTAAAAACTCTCTCAAACCCATTTCTCAAATTTTCTGAATGAAATGCCTACTTTACTTCATCCAATCAGCTCACAGTAGAAAAAAATCAAGCCACGCCCATTGTTTTCTCATTTAATATTGTATTTTTCTAGGAAATGCGTCACAATACGAAAAAAGAAAGGTCGCAGCTTTGAGTTCATGCAAACTTTAAAGTGTCCTAATATTGTTTTAGAGTCCTGTACAACAGATATTAGAAAAAACAAAACATTTTGAATTATCACATAGAAGAATGTTGGTAACATTTTACAACAGAGGTGCACTAACATGAATTAAAGAGGATCTATTATGCGCGTTTTTACAAGATGTGAAATAAGTCTCAGATGTCTCTAGAGTGTGTATTCAATTCAATTTATGTTTATTTCTATAGCGCTTTTACAAAGTAGATTGTGTCAAAGCAGCTTAACATAAGTTCTAGTAAATTGAAACTGTGTCAGTCCAGATTTCAGAGTTAAAGTTCAGTTTAGTGTTTAGTTTAATATTCACTGCTGAAAGTCCAAACACTGAAGAGTAAATCCATTAATGTGCAGCTTCACAAGTCCCAAACCAAGCAAGCCAGTGGCGATGAACAAAACTTCAGCAATTTCTCAAGAGAAACCTCGAGAGAAACCAGGCTCAGTTGGGCACGACCATTTCTCCTCTGGCCAAACTTCTTGTGCGGAGCTGCAGTCTAGGCTCCGGAGGCTGGAGAACGCTGGACGTCCATCGTGGAAAAGCTGCATGTGAGTAGATGTATGTGAAGTTTTAGCTGAAAATGCCCCACAAATAATGTAGTATAACTCTTGGAATCTGCCCCTTTTAGGCTTTGATTCTAATTTTGCCTTTTTGGTGACTGTCACTTTAAATTTAAATGAGATTGTGGTCCCAGCCCTCTTTTCAACATAAGGGGGAGCTACAAATGCCTATGTGTCAGCATAGTGGCAGATTCAAAAATCACTAATGAGGGAGAGATCATTACGTCACTGGGCATCAACGTCAACACATTGGGTGACATTAAGCGTTGCCGAACTGAATTGTGGATCCGCCTGCACCACTTTAGTGGTGTTACTCGCTGGACAAGTTGGGAATTTCTCAACTTTTCTAGCCCAATAGATGCGTCAGCAATCAGATTGCTTTATGCAAATAACCCAGCTCAGACAGTATCTGATTGCGGATTAATTTTATTGGCTAACGCTGCTATGATGATCGCGTCAGCTCCAACTTCAGACACAGCCTCAGTCAAGAGTTGACAAAGAAGCCCTGTGTGAATTGGATGTAATGGGCAGGGCTTTACCCCTCTGATGACACATTTAAAGTGAGAACGGCGATCAATTTGTTTTTGCAGACTGTTTTTATCAAGTGTGATTATAAAAACTAAAGTTATTAAACAATTTTCACTAGAAGCTGGTATTATTCACAGACACAATAAAGTGTGTTTAAACCCCTTATAAAAATATCTTCATGCTTTGTGCTTTTTAAAAAAGCATCCTTGAGTGCTACATCTCCTGTTTTTAAATGCAAAGATGCATTGTGTAAATGATGTTCTTCAGCCAATCAGAATCATACGGTGGCCGAGAGAGCTTAACGCTGCAAGTTAAGAACGTACATGCAATTACAAAAAACACCAACAAATAAAGAAACGATCTTCATCAATCTGACAGAAAACTTGTTGCAAAATCTCACAACACGAACAATTAAAGAAACGAGCTGCATTTGGTCACAACACTTGCAAATATCCACGTAACACAATGGAAAAGTTTCAAGGGGACCCAAAAACATGACAGACCCTGCTGAGATACAGATGTGTTATTATGCCGTTGTATGCAGTCTGAAAAACAATAGGATCCCTAGGGGTCCTATAGGCGGACCCAATTGTCAAGGGGGGACTCGATTTCTCATGACTACGGAATAATAACACTTCCGTATCTCATACATATTGCAAGTGTTGTGACCAAATTGCAGCCTGTTTCTTCAATTGTTTGTGTTGTGAGAATTTGCAACACGTGTGCTGTCAAATTGATAAAGATTGTTTCTTTATTTGCTGGTGTTTTTGTAATTGAATGTGCTTTCTTAAATTGCAGCGCGTTAAGCTCTCTCGGCCACCTCAGAATCAAGCATTCAACAACACTGTAATAGGTACTATAAACAGATTTGGGTGTTTCATTTAAAATATATATATATATATATTTTAGGAAAGCTTCAAGTACAGTTAATTCTTTTGTCAAGTTTTGTGTGTAAGCTAAGATGATGGTAGATAATTTTCTTGCTTAAAGTCTTGCTTTTTTCTGCAATCAAACCACAAGTGTTTCCTCTTGTGAAATGCAGTGAAAGTCCAACTAAACAGTAGTAGTGTAGGTGTCTGTAATGCACTTCGATACATATAATAAGTAAAATAGGAAAACTTCACATCTTAAGAGCATAGTTCGCTCAAAAAAGAAAATTCCGTCACGGTTTACTTACCCAGCTTGAGTTTTTTTTTCTTCTGTTGAACACAAAAGAAGATATTTTAAACAATGTTGAACACCTGTAGCCATTGATCTACTGTCAATGTCAATGGCTACCAGTTTTGTGTTCAACAGAATAAAGTCAAACTGATCTGGGACAAGTGGATGGTAAAAAGTGAACTATCCCATTGATTTATTATTATTATTATTCCCCCCCCCCTTTATTTAGCCAGGAGATCACATTAAGACAGCACTGTCTCTTTTTCCAGTGAGACCTGGTCAAGATGGCCGGCAGCACATAAAGTTTCACATAAAAATCACAAAAAATACCACATAATTACAAAATCACCATGCATAAAAAATCTGATCATAAAAAACAATTACAATCATCCTTTAAAACGCACAGAAGAAGTTTAAAAGTATTCAGAGTTGGAAGTGTGTCAAGATTAAGCTGATTTTGCAGGTCATTCCAAGCCCTAGGAGCATAAAAGAAAAAAGCACGTTTGCCAAGTTCTGACAATACCCTTGGGACTGTTAAACGAATACAGAAACCAGATCTAGTGTGTTGTTTATTTATGTGAAATGTTAACAAATTAGAAAGGTAGGATGGTAATTTACCTAAGAGAGCCTTTAAAATAAATAAGTACAAATGTAATTATCCCCTTTGATATAAAGATATCCAATCTAAGGAATCATACAAAATACAGTGACGTGTCTGTGAGTCTGCGCCTGTGACGAAGCGTATTGCTGCATGATAAACAGAATCTAGTTTTCTAAGTAGAGTAGTGGCAGCATGCATATATAGATGGTCACCAAAAACAATTACACACAAAAATGTACTCTCTACTAATTTCTTTGTGTTTACTTTGAGTATAATTCGAGTTACATCTAAATATTTTGTTCATGTAAATGTACTGACTGATTCCGTAGTTGCTTCCTAAACGGGTGTGCTGTGGCCTTGAGATATCTCGCTGGACGCTGGCCTGTTTTGGTCCTCCTGTGAGAGATATGGATGGCCTTTGCAGGTCTTCTGCTTTTTCTTTCAGGCATGAGTAGGCTGGAGTTCTGCTCTGATAGCCGCTGTGAGGGAAAATAAGGATGGCTTGTCTTTAGGTTTCCTGCTGAGTGTGACCTTTATCTGAGGTCGGCCTGTACTTCACTGCAAAAAAAAAAAAAAAAGTTGTCCTTCCTGAGTATTTTTATTTCGTTTTCTAGTACCAACCTCTAAACATTCTTAAATAAAGACACGTGAAGCAAAATGACCCATGATATTAGGCTTTTGTTTCTAAACAAATATAACTAGATTAACTGTGTTTCTGTTGAGAGCATGATCAAATATCTCAGAAAAGTAAATATTGTTTTCTCTTTCAATGAAGTTTATTTTTCTTACACAATTAAAATATGCATATTCATAAATCTGGATGGCTGACAGGGGCATAGCCAGCAATTTCGGGGCCTATGTGCAGCCTATACACAAAGCAAATTTGAAGAGAAGGGGTGAGGTTTTTCTGGGGGTTCGGGTATGGGAGGATAGATGATAAGTGAAACATTAACAATCTCAGAACTGAAAGGGGGGGTGGGTGTGTGGCTGAGTGGGGTATGGTGGTTATCACTGGGTCCCCCCATAACCCTTCACTGGGTCCCTAAGTTCACAGGGACCTAGCACTCTGTCACCCTTCCCCCCCACTTACTATGCCCCTGATGGGTGATGAACAACCATGAGTTATAAATTCAAAAGAATTAAATACATTTATATCCCAATTAAGGTAACGCTGGTAATTGTTATTTTACATCCTTATGAATTTTATATGATGCGTAAAACATGCTGGATAGGTTAGCGGTTCTGTGACGACCCCAGATTAATAAAGGGACTAGGGCGAAGAGAAAATGAATGAATGAATACATTTATATTCCAATTGAGGTAATGCTGGTAATTGTTATTTTACATCCTTATGAATTTTATATGATGCGTAAAACATGCTGGATAGGTTAGCGGTTCTGTGACGACCCCAGATTAATAAAGGGACTAAGCCGAAAAGAAAATGAATGAATACATTTATATTCCAATTGAGGTAATGCTGGTAATTTTTATTTTACATCCTTATGAATTTCATATGATCATCAAATAAAATTTATCATCAATACTGAATTTAAAGGTGTCACGGTGGCACAGTGGGCAGCACGATCACCTCACAGCAAGAAGGTCGCTGGTTTCGAGCCTCAGCTGGGTCAGTTGGCATTTCTGTGTGGAGTTTGCATGTTCTTTCCGTGTTCGCATGGGTTTTCTCTGGGTGCTCCGTTTTTTCCCCACAAGTCCAAAGACATGCCCTATAGATGAATTGGGTGAGCCAAATTGTCCGTAGTGTATGTGTGTGAATAAGTGTGTATGGATGTTTCCCATTGATTGGTTGCAGCTGGAAGGGCATCCGCTGTGTAAAACATATGCTGGATAAGTTGGCGGTTCATTCCACTGTGGCAACCTCAGATTAAGAAAGGGACTAAGCCGAAAAGAAAATGAATGAATGACTAAATTTAAAACTATGGCTACATGCTATTACATGTAGTATACATGTTGCATGTCATGTACTATAAAATAGTATCGCTTTAAAAAAATTTTAATGCTATGTGCATTAAGAATGTTTAGATATTTGTACTGAAAAATATGAAAGAATACTGATGAAGAATATATTTTTTGGCAGTTTTTCTTTTTATAATTTTTAATAAATAAATATGATTGCAATATACAGTATTACAGCTAGGGCTGCACGATATTGGAAAAATCTGACATTGCAATATTAAGTTTTGCTTGCTTGCTCTTCATATATATATGTTTGTATTGCGATATGAATATTTCACCAGACGATTTGAATGGCTCTATTCGGAAAGAGTTGATCAACTGTGATGATCAAGTCTTTTTTTTTTTATAGTTTTATGCAGTGCATCTCGTAAAAAAAAACCACAAACATAAAAACAACAGAGTAAAAAATAAAAGTTAAATAAACAGTGCTTTATGTTTTTTTTCGGGAGTGTAACAGTATTCATTCATTCATTTTCCTTCGGCTAGTCCCTTTGTTTATCAGGGGTCACCACATCGGAATGAATCGCCATCTTATCTAGCATATGTTTTAAGCAGTGGATGCCCTTCCAGCCGCCATCCAGTACTGGGAACAACAATATTCAAGTACGGAAATTGAACAATCAAACATAAAATAAAATAGTCATCACTGTATAAATAATGCGGATACATGCATTGCGATATCGATGCTCAAACGATATATTCTTTACAGCGTCATTATCATTTTTGTCAACAAATAACGTTCATTTTTAGTTGACGTTAGGCTAACCCAGGCACAGTTGTGTCCGAGACTTTCTCTCAATCCTTCCTCTGCAGTCTCAAAAAAAAAAGGTTGTTATTGTTTTCTTATTTTCTGCTCTCGACTTGACAGGTTACTAGGCATCTGTTTTTATGATGGCATGTGATTATTGTTCAATGGGCTTGCATACGGTATAGCGCTGGCTAGACTGAAGAAGGTAGAACTCGTTCATTCATATTAGATACTGTTAATACACTTAAAATTAAAACACTGTTTATACACGATAAATACAATATTTAAAACAATGTACCTCATCACCACCCCTCATCCTTCACAATTGGGCTGTGTGTGTTCTAGCAACTGATATCACGTTAACGATAGTGGGCGTGGCTTTGTCATTGCTCCTCCCACAAGGAGGGGGCCAAGTGGGAATATTGTTTATTCAACTAAATAAACAAACCTGCATAGTGCACATCTTTAAAAGCCCTGCATTGAAAACAACCCAGCATCAAACATTTGCTAATAAAATAATGATGTTTTACCTAAAGACACATTTTCAGAGCTGTTAAAAGTCTGGAGAAAATTCCAAGTATGTGGATCTTAACACCTCTGTCAGACATACAATCATTTAATCTCATGCTCCCGTAAAGAGCACGCTTAGCCCTCCTCCTGAGCCATAGAGATATCATCCTTTGAAAGTTTTAATATGTCATAAATATGCTGCTTCATGCTTATAAAATCTTTTCCTGTCTGGGTGCGAGTGTGTGTGTGTGTGTGTGTAAATTTATGCACAGAAGCACAGATGGACGAGGAGGTGGATCTGAAGGAGAGAGAGCGTTTGGTTCATGTAAGAGTCATTGTGTTGCATTGTTATAGTGATACGAAATATTCCTGTGCTTTGATGACCGGTCAACACAAGACAAATATGCAGTGTTTAAATCAAAGTAAAATATTGTTGTGAACTCATTATCACTACAGTTATGTAATATTAACCCAATGCTATAGAGGGTTAAAAGGTTGTCAAGTCCATCAGTTTGATCATATACAATTAGTTCCATAAATATTTGGACATCGACTCAATTCTAACATTTTTGGCTCAATACACCAACACAATGGATTTGAAATATGAGATGTGGGATAATGAGGGAATAACAAACACCTGTCCATGAAACAGCTCAGAAGCCAATTGTTCAATTACTTTTGTTCCCTTAACAAGTGGGAGGCACATATGCAAACTGTTGTAATACCGCAGTCACACTAGAATTTGTGTGTGCAAAATTCTGTCGTACGGCGCTGCGAAAAGAGGCAGGATTAAACAAGATGATTAAACATTTTAAAAAGTTCCATATTTAAAATTTCTATCCAGAGAGGTCATGTTTTAATCCTTGATTGGTTTCACACAGTCAAGTGATGCGATTTCGAAGCTTGACGCACGACCTTGCGTTCCCAGTCTGACGCATTCGCATGTGTATGAATGAAAGTCTATAGGGAGAATAGTCCAGTGTGACTGCAGCTTCATTCCTACAGTGTTGACCTGATTTGGATGTACAGTAAATACCCTCAAATTAAAGCTGACAGTCTGCAGTTAAATCACATCTTGTTCGTTTAATTTTAAATCCATTGTGTTGGTGTATAGAGCCAAAATGTTTAGAATTGTGTCGATGTCCAAATATTTATGAACCTAACTGTATGGACGTTATTGTCACAGCAGGACCGATATTTCTTGCCTCAAAATTTCTGCTTATTCTTTCCTTTATCATCATTTTGAATCTCGCTCCACATTCAAGTTTGACATCAATTTTCCAGCTCCTTGAACTAAGGCCGAACCTTTAAACTTTCTAGAGTTCACCCACTGTGAGAGATGCTATCAGAGCTCATGAGCAACATGCTGGCGAGAAATAGATCCCCAAAGGGATTTCGTACTAATTCAATCTTAAGCTTTCGAACTAAATCAAGCATCCAATGGAAATGACAAAAACAATGAACAAAACAGTGAAAGACAATAGACCATTGTTTTATCGTCGTTGCGTTTTTAATTATGAAACATATTTATGAAAGATGTGCTACGTTAACAGGCAATATAATAAAGGAAAGAGTGTTTGAGGACTTAAAATTTAGGAATTTGAGGAATTAAAAATTATGTAATCAACAAAAGCAGTGCAGAGTAAAAAGTAATTGGTAAGACTTACATATATTGATATCAACAGTATTCCTGTACAATTTCAATGAGATTTTTGCTCAAACTTTTATTTAAGGCGCAATTCTCGCTATTAATAAACCATTAATTATGACTTTGGCCTTAGTAAGTCCTAATTTGCTGCTTATTATTAGTGACTAGGGTAGTAGTTAGGTTTAGGTTAAGGGATGTAGAATAAGATCATGGAGAATATGTACTATATCTTGAGAATAGGTAATAAGCTAAAAAAAATTTGGCTTGCTGTTTGTTTAAACTACTTATTTAAAATGAGCCAATACAACTCAATTCTTGAGTTTTTTTTTAGGACAACTTAATTGTTTTATGTTCAATCCACTTAAATTTGTAGAAACTAAGAAGTTAAGTTAATTCCTTCATGTTGTCCAAACATAAAACAATTGAGTTGTCCCAAAACCTTAAGATTGCTGTTGTTTCAACTCATTTTAAATAAGTTGTTTAAACAAGCAGCAAAAGTCATTTTTGGAGTGTAATCAATAGTAAAATGATTCCTTAAACTAAAGTGTTACAAGCTTTTCAAAGTAAATACTTATTCAGATACCTCCACTTTGGTCAAATGAAAACTTTTGATAATTTCAGAAAATCCCAAGTATTTTAAATCAGTTTCTGTATAATTCTGCTTTTAGTACACTCTTAGAAATAAAGGTACGAGAGCTGTCACTGGGGTGGTACCTTTTCAAAAGGTACACATTTGTACTTGAAGGGTCCATATTAGTACCTCAAAAGTATGTATTAGTACCTAAAAATTTTAAGAGGAACATTTTTGCATTTTTTAGGTACCAATAAGTGCCCTTGAGGTATTAACCTTTTAGGTACAAATTTGTACATTTTGAAAAGGTACCACCCCAGTGACAACTTGTGTACCTTTATTTCTGAGAGTGCAGCCTAAACAAACTTGAGTAAACAAACTTGAAACTTGTTTTCCAGTACTGGGTTGTGGCTGCAAGGGCATCCGCTGTGTAAAACATATGCCAGAATAGTTTTAGGTTCATTCTGCTGTAGTGACCCCTAATAAATGTGACTAAGCCGGGGAAAAACGAATGAATGAATGAACTTAAAACTTGTGTTAGTATAAGCCCACTTCACAAATGAATCTCCATTGTAAGTGGGACAGCCAATAAGGGACCACTTTATCGTTAAGAAATTCATTCTTCCCACTCAAGTAAAACAATTAATTCCAGCACTGACATTCTGTATTTTCCTCCTTTGCATTTGGTTGGATGTTTTGACCACATCCTTTTCAAAGACAGTTTGCTGGCGAGAAGACACTTTGCTTCAACAGAAAGAGACACTGAAACTATTGGTTTGATCATCTAAAAATAAACATAAATAAATATTAATTAATTATTATTCCAGTACTCGTACATATTTGCATTTTTGAAATGAAAAATTTTACATCAACTTCTTCCAAATTAACCTTTTGTTATTGCATGATGACTTGTTGTTGTATAATTAGTTAAAAATGAGAAGCGTCATTTACCCCCAATGGTTTTTTAAATCTAAAGTCTATCATATTTGTCAGTGTTTGAAACTTTTAGACGCATTTTTTAATTATTCCCATGATCTCCCTGTGTTGGCGTGGGTTTCCTCCGGGGGCTCCAGTTTCCCCCACAGTTCAAAAACATGTGGCATATAGGTGAATTGGGTAAGCTAAATTGTCCGTAATGTATGTGTGTGAATATGCCTGTATGTTTACAATGGGTTGCAGCTGGAAGCTGCGCAAAACATATGCTGGATAAGTTGGCGGTTCATTCCGCTGTGGCAACCCCAGATTCATAAAGAGACTAAGCTGAAAGGAAAATGAATAAATGAATGAATTATTTCTGAAGGTAAGTATATATTTACAACACATTTTAAGGTCTTGTAGCCTACATGAAAAGTGCACTTTAGAAACATTTGGGCTTTTAAAACCATCTTGTGCTTTATCTTTTTTTTATTTATGTCACACTTCATGTCATGTGTGCTTTTAATCTTAAAAATTTACAATGTACATCGTATGTTTACAATGTATTTTATAAATCTGTAATAAATGCACAAATGTCATTTTATTGAATGTTATTTGCAACAAAAATAGTATTTTTTCTCGCATATTTTTTCTCTTTAACGTAACCATAGCAACAGTTCCTGCGCGTTTTCAGACTTGTATCGCTAAACCAAGCAAAAGTTATGCTGCGTCCCAATTCGCATA
>CAIGQZ010004625.1:1903387-1917620 GCA_903798205.1 Danio tinwini
GGTCCTTCCTTTCATCCGCGAACCGGTCACTTTTTAATTAACTTTCGAGTTGAGGGCGGGCGGCATGATTGCCGTTCGCCTAGAGAGCCAGTTCAGCTTGCTCCAGCTCTGCGTGTGTTTAATGTGCAAAGAAATATGGATAAAAGCAAGAAGCGCTTTTAGAAGGAAAGTTTCAGTATAAAACAACTAAGGTTGCATCACCTGAAGGGAGTGCGCTGTACTGTGCTCTCTCTCTCTCTCTCTCTCTCTCTCTCTCTCTCTCTCTCTCTCTCTCTTTCTCTCTCTCTCTGTGTGTGTGTGTGTGTGTGTGTGTGTGTGTGTGAGCTGTGCCCTGATAATGTCAATAGACTGGACTGTCTTAGCAACTGGCTAAATGTTAAGGAGGACTGAGCAAAATTGTTTCTACTTTATAATTAATGTTCTCAACTCGCAATACAACTTTACAACGAATACAATTGTTTGTAATTAATACTTTATTATTATTATTATTATTATTATTATTATTTTCTAATTTCCATATTTGCAATGCCTGCATTTTGGATTTATTTTTATTCGTGATTAATCATGATTAATCACAAAAAAGGTGTGATTAATTAGTAAATTTTTTTAATCAATTGACAGCCCCAATATATATATATATATATATAAAATCAATATACAGTAGTCTAATATTTTCATTTTTTATTTTTTTTCACGATGTTGCTAATCACACAAAAACATACCTTGTGTCCAAAAACATTCACATACACAAGCCAATAAGAATGTAGTTAGAATAAATCTATAATTCAGGAGCAGAAGATAACAATGGGATTTTGTTTTATACTGTATATTTTTTGAATATTAACTAATATTACAGAGGAAAGAGTGTGATTTTTCTTGAACGTAAGCATGATTGCAAAGGTGGTTGTGGTTTTTATTTTACACAAAAGTTCAACAAACCAGAAAGTCAATATTTACATTTACATTTTAGCCATAAAATAGCTTATTTTCTTTCTGTTTTGTCAAATAAAATAGTTTATAATGTTTTTTGAATCAATCATTTAAGTCAGTGATTCAATTTGAAGGAGTTATTTGATTAAACGATTCAGTGAATCACTAAGTAAAACAGGAACTTTAATGTTAATGAAAAATTCCAAACAATATGTAATATATATATTTTTTGTCAATATCACACAGCTAAATCCAAATAGCGATTGTGATAGTGAAAACCTAGTACTTAGCCGTTTGATGCTGCAAAAACATGAACGTGTTGTAAAACTCTGAACTGTCCAAAGACATATCTCATTTTTACCTCTCACTAACATATTTACTACTTGTTTTAGGCTGCAATCTGTGCCTGAAATGTTAACACCTTCACAGATCTATGCCTTGCATTTTTGTTAAATTGTTTTCTCTGGCATTAGCCGAGCAGTACTTGGCAGTTCTTATCAGTAGCAATTTTCTTTTTTGATTGTTCAAAGAAATTGTCATGTATTTGTATGGATATAAATGTCTGAATATTGCACTTACCGAAGCAGCGGTTACATATATTCAAAAAACGCACTGCAATACTGTTTATAAAAGCCCCCTGTGTTAGTTATATTTGTGTCAGCATTAGGTCTAAATTGACTATAGCTGTGCTTTATACATTGCTACCTCTTTCAAGTGAAAATTTCAGGTAATACTTTATTTTGATGATGTCCTGTAGGCATTCTGATGACTATATGAATCTTTGCAACTGCATGCAGTCATTTGAGGATTAGTAGTATGTAGATTGTCTATTTTGTATCCCGGACGAGCCCCCATTTTTCGCTAACACTTTATCTTGAAACCATTAACCTTTGTGTACTGCTGGTGGTTTTCATCCATTCTGCGATGATTTTGAGTCTTTATCTGGTCAGAACTTTCTCTACGCTTGAACAAATGGACTGATCTTTGGTGAAAAATCTTATTTTGACATATATTTCGAGAAAATGCATTGACAATTTGAAAACTCAATAATACACTCTGGGAAAATTGGCTACTCTTTCATTTTGTTCGGGGGTGTTTTTGCCCTATTGACCTCCATTATAATGACATTTTTTTGATTGCAAAGCCATGACCATATAATCATGCATTCTTGTTTTTTGGTGGTTTTCCCTGTTAAGAAGTGGTACAATTCGTCGTTTTTACCGTTGATCAACAGTTGCAGTGTAAAAAAGCTTAGTTTCTGGCTTTTATATGAAGTATTATGTGTGTGTGTGTAAGTGTGTGAGTGTGAGAGAGACCTTTGCGCACTTACCTTGATATGTCTGAGAAAATCTAAATCTAAGCACAGCATCTCTCAGAAAATAGTAAACAGTACACACAGTAAAATCTGCTATTATACCCTACAAAACTCCATACAAAAGCCAGACACTTTTTTGCACAGGCCTATCTAAAGGGTTAATTATGCCCACTGATAATAAACAGTAAAAATGACAAATTTGACGTCTTTCAAACAGAGAAAACCACAAACAATCAAGAATGCATTATATGGTGTCATGGCTTTGCAATGTAAAAAGTGTCATTATAATGAAAGTCAATGGGGCAAAAACAGCCCCTAACATAACGAAAGGGTAGTCAATTTGAACAATAGCCAAGGGTTAAGTAACTTTGCAAGTACATATCAACCTATTTTACTAACCCTAACTTTACTCTTACCAATACTTGACTCTCAATACTCTCATGAAAATTAGTTAGGTTACATCTAGTCAAACGAAGAAGACCATGTGTGTAAAATGAAGTGTAAAAAGTTTGTTATTATACAAATAGTACCAAATTACTTGTTTTCCCTACAATTCTATTTATATACTACAGTGTTTATTCATTCCAGAATTGTGTTTAGTGAGGCTGACAGCACCAGACGCTGTTCACCTCATGCACAAGTATTTTAAAAAACTGTGAATCAAACATTTCCAAGCGTCATTTTCGATGCCAAGACATAGACCCAAGACAGGGGAAGTCTTTTCATGTGGTGATCAAAACTTTTCCTGGCTTCTCAATCCTCAGTGTGGAAAAACAGAGTAGTGTGTATTTATAGCGTCTGCATTGTAGTCTTTACATAATCTGCACAAAACATTATCAGAATCGTAAAATAAACAGATACATGCACATGTAATAAGTTGAAACCAAACAGGAAAAAATTGTAATAAGCCTATTCTTTATGTGTGAGACTGACAGGAATGAGCTGAAAATTATTTTATTTCGGATTGTTAGTGGATTTTCTTCCATTCACGTGTTAATTTCCTTAAAAGTGGGGCAATTCATAATTCAGTCTTTTGTTTAACGCTCTTCCTGTGTTGCTTCGCTGCCAGTTGTGTTAAGACTCTCTGGAGAACAAGCAGCACATTTTCTCAGCAGGCAAAGGCAGACACAGCTGTGCGGGCTTTATATTTAACCTCATAGTTGGCTGTTGATAAAACTAAAATAATTCAGATAATTCATGTGGTGAAAATTCATCATATTAGCTTGACTGAGCTCAGTAGACATAACAGTTGCATAATATCAGTCTGTTGCATTCAATGTATACTCTGAAGTTGGAGTGAAGTGTTAAAGGGAAAGTTTAGCCACATGTAAAAATTGTTAAATTAAAAATTAAGTGGTTCCAAATCTTTATGAGTTTCCTTTTTTATGCTTGGCAAAAAAACATAAGGTTTTGAAGAATATTGTAAACTGATAACCATTGAAATCCATAACACACTGTAAAACATAGGTCTCAGACTCAATTGGGGCCGCAGCTTTGCACAGTTTTGCTCCAACCCTGATCAAACAAAGCTGGTCCAACTAATGAAGTTGTTCATGACTTTTTAAAACACCTCGATTATTAGGATCAGCTGTGTTAGATAGGGTTGGAGCAAAACTGTGCAAAGCTGCGGCCCTCCAGGAATTGAGTTTGAGACCCATGCTGTAAAACATGCTGGGTTCCACACAATTAATTTGTGTTGGGGCAACATGAAGGAATTAAGTTACTAATAAAATTAAACTTATTAGTTTTTACAGATTTAAGTAGATTTAATTTAAAACATTTATGCTGTTCCCATGCTAAAAACTCTAAAATTGTGCTGTTTCAGCTCATTTTAAATAAGTAGTTTTTGTAAATGTAACTCGTAATGTGGTCTACACGTCACAAATTGATTAAGTTAACTTAACACTTTTATCAATGTGGATTGAACATTAAATTGAACAAAAATTAAGTTGTTCCAATGAAATCTCAAGAATTGTGTTGTTTCAGCTCATTTTTTTTAAATAAGTAGTTTAAACGAGCAAAAAAAACAATTTTTTGTGTAGGGCTGTGCGATTAATTAAAATCGAATCGCAATTGCGATTTGAAACGTTGCATTTAGCTAATCGCAAGAGGCTACAAAATGAAATATGTATGTTTTATATAATTTTCCCCACCCAGAGCAAATGCATGAGTATTCTTTGTTCTGTCCAATCAGAATTACGTGACCGAACTATGCAGAAAGCTCACAATAAAACAAACAAACATGGAAAGCGCGGACGAGTGGGATGATGGCGTCTGCCGCTTCGGAAGCATTAATAGACAAATTCATATCAAAGAAAAACAGCATGTCGCAGGCACGTGCACACATAGGGCTCAACCTATGCAGTGGACATGCCCTTTTGAGTTTGGGATATAAAGTGCCCTTCCAAAATGAAAGTAAGTGCCCCACCCTTCCCCCGATCTTCATTCCACGATCGCCTTCCTCAGCCCCACCCTCGGTCTTCAGTTCGCCATCTCCCCACCCCCGCTCTTCAGTTCGCTTCGCCCACCCCCTGGGTTTTATGTTTGGTTAGTTTGCGTTCTTGCCATTTTGTGCCCTTATCTTCAATTCTGCACATGCCCTTTGGAAAGCCTCTGCACGGGACTGGCATGTCGGTAATATGGGAATATTTTGCTTACAAAGTCACAGACACTGAATAAAAACATGTAATTTGTGAGAGCTGTCACAGAATTATTGCCATAGCATGAGGAAATACATCAACCAGCACCTAAAAAAAGCATCGCAGGCGGCTATATGAGGAGCGTCTTGCTAAAAAGTTAACTAAAAGTATTGCCAGTGACTCTTAATCTAGTAGCAAGCAACAGAAAAGTACAATTTCAGAGTTGTTTGCAGCTGTTACACCATATGAAAAAACATCATGGGAATTTGTCGTGGGAATATTATTCATAAATAATTAAGTCACCGCCGCCTACAAAGACGATGCCATAGTCCATAGCGATGTTGCACATTAGACATTGTACAATGGCAAATTGGTCGACATCGCCCAACCCTAATTTCAATGTTGAGTTATGCTCCTAAAAAGTAACTATTTGTGTTACTTAGTTACTTTTTATGGTAAGTAAAGCGTTATGTTACTTTTGCATTACTTTTGCGTTACTTTTTCTTACCAGGCTGAAGGTTAATCTCTTTCCGAACTTGCAGTTTTTTTTCTTCTTCTTTTTATTTAATAGAGAAGCTCAGCAATTAACAACACACTATAAAACCCACACCCCTATTTACCTTAATAAACACATACAAATAATAATGTAGGATAATGTTATCTTCTGAGAACTTCCTGAGCCCAGAACTCTACATGCCGTATATACAGATTATGAAAGTTTAAAGCAATGTGTTTGCTCCTTTTGTACTTTTTGTCTTATTAGTAAGGTACAAAGCATTTTCAAGTACAATTCCTTTTCCTCCATGTGTTTAAAATAATGAACACATTCTCTCATCTCTATTTTTATTCAGCAATGTACTTTGTAAAAGCTAATTAATTGAACAAAAAGTAACTTGTGTTAAAAGTAACTCAAGTATTATTGCTTAAATTTTTTTTCAGTAATTCGTTACTTGTTACTTACAAAGGAATATTATTACGTAACTCACATTACTTGTAATGCGTTACCCCCAACACTCATTCAAGAGTTCACACTTAGATATTGCTTGATGCTATTAGCAGGTTTGGCATGCTGTCCCGGGAGAGAACCCTGAGCTCGGAGATAGTTGAGCCCAGGGCTCTCACCTGGTCGATTGAGCATGTAAGGGGAGTACGAGATCAGGTAGTTCCCAGGAGCTCCCCTTGGTAAAGAAAGAAAAAAGGGGGGAGACGGGGTGGATGGGGGGTTTCTTCTGAATACGAAGATAAGGGAGTAGTTTTTTACTAGGCTACTTATAGTGAGTTTGGATTAATCTGATTGGCTAACTAATGATTGTAGATGAGAGACCAGCTGCGGTCAATCACATCACATGCTCCTCTCAAAATTAGTTATTAATTACTTATTGCATAGGAAAAGGGAGGAACATTTTGTTTGAGGATACATTTTTTGCACTCCTATGCACTCAATAACCATTTTCAAAGATGCTCTGAAATGCAGTGATACAATCACAATGACTTGCCTGTAAATCAACCATGTTAAAATATATAAAAAAAAATACATGCAAAACACATGTGCTGTATGTAGTTCTTTCAAAAAGTAACCTCTTTCTCACATATCCAAAAAACTGATGTAAAACAGGTGTTAACAGGGCTAATGTTGCATGACTGCTGCTAAATGAGGGATGTTGTGCTTTATAGCGTGGGCACAAGGAAATATATTTTTCTCTTTTATGTGTGTGTGTGTGTGTGTTTATGTGTGTGTGTGTGTGTGTGTGTTCCGAAGATAGCTAGACACATTAATTTTGTCTCTGCAAACCAATGGTGGACAGTAACAAAGCATTTTTTCTACCTATTTACCTACGTACTAAGACCATTTTTCAGGTATCTGTGCTTTATATTTTTGGGAAACTTTTATATTCCACTACATTACATAAAAAATGCCATTAACGGCTTTCAAATGACAGGCAATTTCTGTGTGTCTTTATTTTTGTTATTTATTTTTCTTTGCACTCCCGCTGTTTCTTTGCTCATCATCCTCTCCCACTACACAAACTATTCACCACTTTTGAGATACAGTTTCAGTTGGTTGAAAATTTTTTGAACACCATCATCATCATAGTCATTTTATGATGTGTTTGGGCTCATTTTGAAGCGAGAGCAGCTGCTCTAAATCAGTGGTATCTACTGTGGTTTAATAATGTCTGCTAAAGCTGTAAACCAAAAGGCAGCCCAAAAGCTTCACTGTTTACACGCGCTTGGTATTGCAGACTATCTGTTGTACATGATGCTCAGCAAAACACATTTTAATAGCTCATGTTGTTGACTTTTTTTTTATGTAGAGTCTGTAGAAATGTAAAATGATGTACTTTAGTTTGATATAGGCACAGAGGTGTACCATATCTCACCATGGTTTCACTCTGTTTAGAATTTGTGACTATGCCACTGCTTGGAAAATAACATAACTTGTTTGTAATATGTTTATAATGTTTATGCATGTGAGTTTATGTCAGTGCCTTACTTTTATCTGTCTGTTAGATGTTTTATGTTTGTTGAGAAGTGGATGGGTTTAGAATGAGGTGCTCTAAAATAGTTGAGGACATTTGCTTTCTTAAGGCCCGTGCACACTGAGACGTTTTTTGCTCGTGTTTTCCATCAATGTTTAACGTCTAGTGACTAAATAAAGGGCGTCAATGTGATTGTGCACACCAACGCGCAAAACGCCAGGCGCAAAAGCGTCATTTTAAAAAAAACGCCTCATGCTCGTTTTTTTGTTTTGACGCGCCATGTGAAAACCTTCTCCACCAATCAGATTGCCACTTTTGTTCACGTGCACGGAGCTGCTGAAGTTACAGTAAACAGCACTTGGAGGCGCTCAAGCGCAACACTGTCAATGCGAGCGCATATTGAAGAAGATGCCCAGAGGCATGATGAACGTGGAGCTGCTTATTGCACTGGTGAACAATAATCATTTCTTCATCGCTAGAGCTGGAGCTGCTGCTAGAACCATCCATAACAACAAGCGTGTCAACTTTGTCTTCTTTCTCTGTGTTACAAGCGGGTGTCAAAAGCTTAAAGTTACGCAAGTAAACGCAAACGAAAAGCGTCACGGTGTGTACAAGCCTTTAGAAATACATGCAATAGATTAAATCTCTCTGGATCTGGCTCACATTCTATAGATTTGATTTTCTATTTAGTTTAATATACATCACACCCTCGGTTTGTTCCTGCTCTCCCAATCATCATTCTCCCTCGCCAGTCACCTCTCACTACACCCGTGAACAATCACCAGCTTACTAATTACCTGCACCAGCAATCACCAAACACCTTAAATACCCAATACCGGAATCAAAGTTGGATAGTTCCCCTCATCTTCTCTCCTTCTTCCACTCTTCTTCGCCCATGGATGTCTGCATTTCTCATAACTGAATAAGGCAAGTGACTTAAGCTATTCTGGTGTTTACCTGAAGATCTGATGTTTACCTGATGAACTGCGTGTGAGATTGCTCACCCTCTGATGTTCCCCAGAACAAACTGTATGTGAGATCGCTCACCTTTAGATGTTTACTTTGTGAACTGTTGATTAGATGGCTACTATCTGCAACACCACTTTTCTGCTTTATCTTTCTGATTCTGATACGTTGTTTTGAATAAAACCCTGAAAAGATCATCTTCCTTGTGTATCCGTGACAATACAATGTTAACACAACACAGATAAAAAAAAAAAAACAATATTAAAGAACAAAACAACGAGAAAAGATATTGCACATATGCACATGGCATATTGGACATGAGAGATTACCACTGCAGCTGGAAGGGCATCCAATGCATAAAACATATGCCAGAATATTTGGTGGTTCATTCCACTGTGGTAACCCCTGATGAATTAAGCACAATGCCGAAGGATAGTTAGTGAGGGACTTCCATTAAAGCTACAGTTTATATATTAAATTAGCTTATTCTTTGATTTATTTAAAGGTATAGTTCCCCCAAAAATTCCAATCTGTATATTGCATTTAGCTACAGTAGATATGTCATGCATTATATAGATCACAATGTATAGAATTAGGCAAAGAAAAAATGTACATACACAACAACAACAACAACAACAAAGCCAAATGGGTGAGGTTACCATTTCTGTAACAATTATATATATACAGTGAGGGAAATAAGTATTTGATCACACTGTGATTTTTCAAGATCTCCTACTTAGAAATTATGGAGGGGTCTAGAATTTTCAGTATAGGTGCAATTCCACTGTGAGACAGAATCTAAAAATAAAAATGAAGAAATCACATTGTATGATTTTTTTTAACAATTTATTTGTAAATTACTGTGTAAAATAAGTATTTGATCACTTGCTTTTCAGCCAAATTTCTGACCCTCAAAGACCTGTTATTTTGCTTTAAAATAGTCCAGCTACACTCTGCTCATGATTCTAATTTAGTAGCACTTGTTTGAGGTCACTAGCTGTCATAAAGACGCCTGTGCATCCCACAATCAGTCAAAAATCTAAGTAGCAACATGGCCAATGACTGTCAATGTCCCTCGCACTGGGGCCCTACGGAAGATCTCTCCTTGTGAGGTATTAATGATGCCAAGAATGGTCTAGAATCAGCCCAGAACTACACGGGAGGAGATGATCAATGCCGTGAAGAGAGCTGGGACCACCGTTTTCAAGGCTATTATCAGTAATACACTAAGATGTCATGTTTTAAAACCATGCATCGCACGGAAGGTTCCCCTGCTTAAATTAGCCCATGTCAAGACCCGTCTGAAGTTTGCCAGGGACCATCTGGATGATCCAGTGGAGTCATGGGAGAAAGTCCTGTGGTCAGATGAGACCAAAGTAAAACTTTTTGGTCTTAACTCCATTCACCATGTTTGGAGGAAGAAGAATGATGTGTATCATCCCAATAATACCATACCTACAGTGAAGCATGGGGCTGGAATCATCATGCTCTGGGGTGTTTTTCTGCACAGGGGACAAAATGACTGCACTGTATTAAGGAGAGGATGAACGTGGCCATGTATTGTGAGATATTGGGCAAAAATCTCCTTCCCTCAGTCAGAGCATTAAAGATGGGTCATGGCTGGGTCTTCCAACATGACAATGACCCAAAGCACACAGCCAGGAAAACCAAGGAGTGGCTTCGTAAGAAGCATATCAAGGTTTTGGAGTGGCCTAGCCGGTCTCCAGACCTATCCAATAGAAAATCTTTGGAGGGAGCTGAAACTCCATGTTCCTCAGCGAAACCTGACAGATCCGAAACCTGACAGATCTAGAGAAGATCTGTATGGTGGAGTGGGCCAAAATCCCTCCTTCAGTGTGTGCAAACCTGGTGAAGAACTCCAGGAACCCTTTGACCTTTGTAATTGTTAACAAAGGCTTCTGTACTAAATATTTAAAATGCTTGACTCAAGTGATCAAATACTTATTTCACACAGTAATTTACAAATAAATTGTTTAAAAATCCTTTAATGTGATTTCCAGATTTTTATTGTTAGATTCTGTCTCTCACAGTGGAATTGCAATTATGCTGAAAATTCCAGACCTCTCCATGATTTCTAAGTAGGAGATTTTGAAAAATCACAGTGTGATCAAATACTTATTTCCCTCACTGTATATATATATAAAACACTTTTTCCAGTCCTTTCTGAAAGCATATGTAAGTTCTTTCATTGCCACGATTTCTTTAATCATCTTAAACCACTGTTTACAGTTTAAAGTGGTGTCTTTAAGACGATTCTTAGTTATAGTCTTTTTTGCATGCCACAAATTGAATCTTACATAAACATTGGTCACATTTGGGTACAATGTCTATAATGTCTCCCATAAGCACACATAAAGAGTTCTGCGAATACTGTACTCAAACACTTCTGAAGTAACTACCTGCACATCATCCAACAAAAGATTGAACTTCAAAAAACTCCAAAAGATATGTGTGTGGTCTCTATCTGGCATACACAAAAAAATATCTGTAAATTAGCAGTTTTCAGTATTTTCTGATTGGTGAATCGCCATGTAGGATTTAAATCAAACTTTGCTTATCAACACGTGCATATACACTCATAAATTACTCGCATATACACCTATACTACTAAATGTTCAAAAAAGGTATGAAACTTGTGCATATAGCCTACATATAAACTTGATGCATGCTGGATCCTTGCATATACTCCCGCATTAACACACGCACATACATATAAACCCGATCCTTGCATATACTCGATAAAATAATAGTCTATATAAATAGACTATATAAAATATATAAGAAATAGTTTTATGTTAAACCTTTTAATTTATTTAGGTAATTATACACAAATATGAATAGACAGAGAACCCTTAAAGCACGTTCAAGATGAAAAGCAACCAGAACTATAAATATACTCAAACAACTTATTTTCTATAGCAGATATTATTGCAAATACTGTTTGTAAAGGCTAAATACAAATAAAAAGTGAATATAAATTTTTTGTGCTGTTATTTTTTTTAAGTTATAAGAGCCTGGAGGTATTATAGACTTGGCAAATTCAGTTTGCAAACATTTTTAGGTACAAACATTCAATATGTGCGTTCTTGGCAGTTTTTTCCTGTCTTTTAAATATTGTCCATATCGATATCAAAATTATATCGTATCGACCAAAATTAAAAAATATATTGTGATATAAATTTTTGCCATATCGTCCAGCCCTAAATGCAGCCATACGTACTTCTGGCTACATAATTCACACTCTCCAGAATGTATATAGGGCGGCGTTTTCAGAATAAGCCTATGTTGGATATTTTTTACAGTACTTTTAAAAGTAATGAAGTATTTTGTATGATAAAAAAAATGACACCTAAGCATTAAAATGTGACAAGTTGGAAGTTGCTTTATCTTTGATTCCCTAACACACAAACAAGTATCGGTCACTGCAGTGATGATTTTGCTAATATTTTTTTGTTTAACTTTCTGGCCCATATGGTAACCCATTTTTAGTTGCTCCCTCCATCTGGCTCTTCCATGTGGCAGGAGTAAAGTTCATGTATGTGACTGAATGGCAAAATGCATTAGCATTATGCAAAAACACAGCAACTATGTATAAATACCCTCATGACGGACAAATTCCAATTTGCATGGGCTCCTCTGACTGAATGCATAATAAAAATAAAAGCTTTGTTTCTAAACTGATTTACACGAGCCAGCAGAGTGATGGAATAACGAACATTCAATTCCTATAGATTCCTGCCAACAGCCCCCTCTTTCCCCCTATCACCATTCATATCAGTTAGACCCCCTCAAAAAAAATTTACATATGAAATGGCGTTTTGTATCTACAATAAGTACACTTTTCCTCAATGACATTTAATGAGGTCACAAACAAGATTAGAGCTGCTTGGTTTATGTGGTGATCGTATAGTACAAACCCACAGGAGGTACGTACAGTATGATTTCTGGATGCGAAGCTATTATCGTTCATGTAACGATTTTCCATGCTTGCAAAATAAAGAGAAAAACAGAGCAAATTTGGAGTCATTAAGCATTACTTTGTGTTTGATTTATCTGTGCCCAGAGCTTCCTTTGACTGCCTGCGATGTGCTTTGTCTATCTGCTTCCAGAAAGCCTTTCTGCTGTTTGTGCCCTAGTATCTGATTTATTGAGTTAATGTTTGTTCCATTAACCAAACCGTATTCATTGCCAATTGAACTTTTTGAACGCCTCTGTACTGATTTAGAGTCGGGATTACGTTGGCTTTTTTTGTACCTGCATGCACAATGATCATCTTTATTCATCCTTTGCTTTCGCAACCGTGTTTGTAAAGCTCCACCATGTCTAAGCAATTTACTCCGCCTTTACTGGTCAGCACATGCATCCGTATTACTCATATTCCATATTTCTATATATCTTGCAGTCAGTTTAATCACTTGGAGCAAGATGGAGTCCCTGCTGTTTCCAAAGCTGTTAAAGAAAACAAGTTTGACCTTCTCGGTAATAAAGTTATAGCTTGATGTCTTCTCGCCAAATGTGTTTTTGTTGTAATTGTGCAGTAAAATCAGGAAAAAGTGTTAAGAAATACTCAGCGCGACATTCAAAATCAAGCTATTCGGCAGTCGACGCCTGAAAAACAAAAAGACTGATCATTTTTCTTGACAGCTGAAATGTAAAATTCTTGGAAACTGAATGAAAAGGACTGAATGAATACTCAGGGATAGAAAAAGGCGACGTTCCAGATTAAGCAGCGTCAGTAGTAGCTCCTGCTGTTTAAAAGGTATAAGAAATATAAGTCATTGTATCAGATGGAAACCCTGTTAAGGTTGGTGAAAATGTCAAAACTGTCAGAAATGTGAGATTGCTTGGCTTGGATAATCAGTTTAATTCTCCTGTGTTTGCACTGAAGATAACCCAGATAACCCAGTCTTGGAGATGAGGCTACATGGGGCATAGAAACACAAACAGGTCAACAACGTCATTTACAGAGGGAATCGGATATTCTTGAATACAGTTATGAAATGTGAACTCAAGTCAGTGAGATATAAATGAGTTCTGATTCAGACATTGTTTTGAATTTTCTTAGCCTAATATTATATAACTAATAATAATGGTCTGCTTGTGGACTCCTCTGGTTCCTATGTTTTCTTCTGGGTTTAGTTCTTGTTTCCTTTGGCTAGTTAATTTCTTTGGTTACACATTGGTTATTTATGTTAACCTATATTTAGTTTTAAAGGTGCCATAGAAAAGAAATCTGCTTATGCCAAGGCATAGCTGAATATGAAGAGTTCACTTCATGGGAATGACATACAGTGATACTCAAAACACAATTGTTTCTTTGTTCTTATAAATTATGTGTGTTTGATTGGCCACAATGTATTCTAGTGAGATTATAACAAATGATACCCCGCCCCCACCCTTATTTTTACATTTATGTGGGACTCTTATTTAAAAAATGGGACAGGCTTTAAGGAAGTGTAAAGGAGCCGAGTTGTGAAGCAGGCAGTGCATGATGTTGCAGTGTTTACTGGTGATCATAACGGGCAGGCACTTTTTTCCAGGGGTTTCAGTACAGCGTAATCGCTACTATGTCATTATATGAAATTGCTGTACTGATCGCAGGTGTTTCATGTGAAGTTAGTGTATTTTATAATAAACAAAGTAACTTAAGATACTTGTCAGATTAATACTGTTATAGAGACCTGTGCTGATTCCAGGGGTTTTGTGTCAAATACTTTATATATCATATACAGTAACATCAGATACCTGTCCTAATCCCTGGTGTTTCATGTCTGATAGTTATTCTATTATATACAGTAACATCAGATACCTGTCCTGATCTCAGGTGTTTCATGCCTGATAGTTATTCTATTATATACAGTAACATCAGATACCTGTCCTGA
>CAIGQZ010004625.1:1917789-1943817 GCA_903798205.1 Danio tinwini
CCCAGATGTTTCATGTCTGATAGTTATTCTATTATATACAGTAACATAAGATACCTGTCCTGATCCCAGATGTTTCTTGTATGATAATCTTTATATTATTTAACATCAGATACCTGTCCTGATTCCAGGTGTTTTGTGTATGATGACTTTAATTAAAAATAGAAAATAAATATATGTTCTGTTAATTAACTAAGATCGAAAAATTAACCACGGTTTATTACAGAAAAATGTGGTATTTATTAGTTTAAACAGGACTGATTACCACATTTTAAACTACAAAAACACAGTTAATCTAATGTACCACAACCATTATTATTGTTTTGTGGTTTACTGTGGAAGTACAAAAGCGCCGAGCCTTTTTTGTTGTACAACCATGTTGAATTTTCAGTAAAAAAGAGTAAAACGGAGTAAAACAAATGGCTACAAATGAAGGTTTACACTTCTCGTGGTCGGCTGTTTTTGCTAATGAAGTCATTAAAATATAACATTATTAAAAAAAAAACCTGTATGATTGTTTTTTTCCTTCTTCATCCACCGCGGTAGGTTCTTTATCCATCGGAGCTAAGGATCGGGTATTTGAAATGACCGCGAAAAAAACCCAACCTGTACTGCGCATGATCGGTGACCTCTTAGTACTGTTTTTTTTTCCCAAACAGACATTTGTGTAATTTGCTGTGTGTGTTTGTAATGGTGCAACAAACACATGTACACATTTGTAATGAGACAACAGCCAGTAATCAGTTGAATAAAAGCAATTAGTCCACATTCATGCATTGTGTCAAATCTCATGAAGCAATTTTCTATGTGAATTAATTGAATAATACTGGGATAATACAGGCACACATTAGAAGACGTTAATATTCGGTTAGATTTAGGTCATGATGTCACCTCACATTCATTCATTCAGGGCCGAGTCTTCTGTAACCAGAGATGTGACACTGACAACAGGGGTGCGGATCCAAATGGAGGTTTTAATAGGAAGATCAGTATCAATGCAATGCTCAATACTGGGGCAAACAGATATATACAGGCAATCCAGAGTCGTAGTCAGAACACAGGCAGATGATCAAAAGACAGGCGGCAGACAAAGATAAACAAACTTATAGGGAAAGGGTCAAAACACGGGAAACCAAACCAGGAGAAACACTTTGTAATGTTCATGGGAAAAGCAAGACTCGGCCCTGAACAAATGAATGTGAGGTGCATATATAGTCCTTGTAATCAGTGTAAATGAGCAGCTGCTGTGTCTGTGTGCGAGTGTCCGGATTATTGTCAGCTGTTACCAGCGTTGATGAGCGCAAAGGTTTCTGGAATTTGAGTTCGTTCAGCGCTAATCTCTGGCAATGGGCACAAACTACAGGAAATGCCAGTGGAGACAACTCCACTGGCAATCACAACAGAGACAGAGTGATATGCCCACCATGGCTTATCAACAATATTGAAGTAGTCAGAGTGCAGAGTGTATGTGTGAGCATACCTGCCAACACTCCTGTTTTTCCTGGGAGTTACCTGTATTTCTGACTGATCACCCTCTCGTTTTGTTGTTTATTCCGGAAAACTCCCTTAATTTTAACCACCCCAACTCCTTAGCTGGATATTTCACTTTACTTATGGCTCGTTTCCACTGACTGGTATGGTACGGGTCGGTACGCTTTTATGGTCGTTTCCACTGTCAAAAGGCATATCGAACCGTACCGAACCACTTTTTCGGCACCCTTTTGAAAGGGTACCAAACACGAGAAAGGGTACTAAAAGGGTCCCAAAGGCGGAGCTAGAAAAAGAGCCGCCATGTTTTCATACACAGCCGAGAGACTATATAGAGCCCTGATCGATCTGGGCTCAAATGAAAATTGTCGTCGTCTTGATGAACAGCCACAAAGCCAAAAAAAAGAGCAGATTTTACCCTGTGCCCTGTAGTTTTTTACGAGCCAGTCTAAAGCGCGAGTGGTTTTGCACGTTTTGCGCGTCTATATCTGAAATAACAAACTTCTTGAGCTGATGATAATAACGTGCGCTTGATTATTGACCTGCTTTTGAAACTTGATCCTGTCAGAAACTGACAAACGTGCCAAAAAACAAAAGGAGAAGCCGGAAAAAAGGAGCACATTATATTTTTTCAGCAAACGTGAACAAACTGCTATGTTTAACTATTATCATCAGCTTTTGGACTATTATGAACTTGGAATGATGGAATTACTTTCTAACAAGAGGCTACACGTGCTGCTGAAGATTACAGACACATTTAATCATGAGAGGTCTGTACTGACTGGGCTCTATTTCCTGCTGTTTTGAAGCTAAATAAGGACTAAATGTATGTTGTGTGTAGTTTTTCTGTTATTGATAACATATCGGAGACTGTAAGGGTCTGTATGTGTTTATATATGTTGCATTTATTTATTTATTTTATATAATTGCAGACCTTACAGTAGGCTATTTCGCACTGTCATTGATCTGCAGTTATAATCAACTCATGTTCATAGACAAGTTAGTAATAAACATTTATACAGAAGTATTTATGTGTGTAAAGCATCTGTTTCGTGAGAAGTGCTTCTCATATGATATGTGAGCGACCCGTACAGCTTTACTTCAGACATTTTCTCAAGTGAAAATGACGTCGACTGCAACTTTCTGTCGTACACCACGCCCACCCACACCCAAGAGTACCATTGGTACCCTTTTAGCAGTGGAAACGCAAGCCTGATAAAGGTGACCTGTACCGTACCGTACTGTACCAGTCAGTGGAAACGAGCCATCAGAGCTGTGTTACACACTACATGTAAGGTCATTTTCAAAAACCCATAATAGGGGCTCTTTAAATAATAATAATATGCCACTTTAATGAGTAGTTTGATAATGAAGTGAATAAAGAGTTGCACCTTCTCTGTGTTTCTTGTTATAAAAAAGTTTTATGCAACCTCTATGGTGTTTTCCACTTGCAGTGAAATTTAGTAGAGCCGCATTATAGCGAAACTGCGTCAAAACGACCCCTGTGGGGATGATGTGAAATTATCACATTGAAAATCACACTGCGAACGCAAGTATGACTAACAGCCCTTGTTTAAACTGTGACTGCTTCTCGCTTTGCTTCTTTTTTTAAGCTGTGCGAGATTGGAAATGTTCATCTGAGAATGTCTGCCTCTGCAGGAAACAGTGCCCTAAGAAACTTAAGTTCTACTTTATGTTCCTCCAGAGTTAAATGCACTTTTCGGTACCACAGGCAAGCCTACTTCTATGTTTTCTAATGGAGAGGAAAATGCACGAGCACACAGTATGCCATCTCGGATAAAAATGCCTCGAAATTTAGCCTGCCTCTGCAAAAAAGTGCTCAACGCCTGCTTTTATTTTCTCCCCCTGACAGCCTGGCATTTGGGCGGCCTAGTAACGGCTCTTTAACCGTATCTGTTCTCAGTGCCGCTGCTTTCTGCTGATGTGAACAGAGAGGTCAGAGTAACTGAGATAGAAATCAAGAGCACTCTGAATGAGGTCAGAAGGCATGAATTGAAGAGGAGGATGCGCCACCTTTTCCATTCTGCCGGAGATAACGTGTGCTGGTGGATCACTGGTTCTCACATTCTCAAACCAAACTCAAGAGTTGCACTTCAAGGCTATCACTCATTTGGTCAAGCCAATTGACTTTACCTTGATATCAGTGCATCGAGGAGGTCGAGATTATCTGTTATTACCTGAGGTATATTGTGTTTCAGCTAAAAGAGTCCTGAGTTCTGTTCTCTATTATTGAATTAGAATAGTAATGGATTAATCTTGGTGTTCACAATAACTCATTTGTATTTGTTTATTATTTCTGGCACTGTGTAATTGTTTTCCTTTTTTTCCCAATCTGATTAAGTCACAAATCATTTTAATATGCGATTGTTCACAAACTTTAATTACTATAATCTTCCTGTTTGGCTATTTTCTAAATCTCAGAAGATGTTTTATAGTATAATATACATAATTGTTTTGAAGAAGTCGTTTATGTTTACAAAGGCTGCATTTATTGACCAAAGTTAGTCACCATGGTGGGTGGAGAAAAGGAGCGAGGACTCAAATGCAGTAAAAAAAAGCGTATTTATTAATAATGACATAAAATTAAAGGCAAAATAAACTACCCAGAGGGGGAAAACATTAATAAAACAAATAAACAAACAAAACAAACTAGACTGGGCAGGCTGGCAGGGATCAGGACTGGAACACACAACAGTACAAGGCAACATACGACAACGAACTGGCACAGGACAGCAGACATGAGGAGAATATAAGTCGAAATCATTAACACACAAACAGGTGAACATAATAAACTAATAAAGGGTTAACAAGGAGGGTGGGACTAGACAATAGACGGGAGAGCACATGACACAAGAAAACACCACAAGCCATATGCTCACGTAACACGGGACAAGAACACGCAGCCAATGAGAGAACACAATAACCACTGAGCCACCATGCCACCCCATATCCAATATTGCAGTCTTATAATCCTCACCCCACCCCTTTTTTAAACAAAATAATATATAAGTACTTCTTGAACTGCATTAAATCTTTATAGAGTTTTTAGTATGAACACAGTACTTAGTTTTATATTGTACTCATAGTTTTTGTACTATAAAATGGTACCTTGCATAAGAAAGCGAGCTGTAAAGCACCCAAACACTGACATCTCTGCTGAATTTCAATGTAAATGTGGTCAAGGCGATGTGACCTTTAAATTGAGCATCAACATGTAAAGGAAGAGTGAATTTTAATGTGACATGGTTGTTGGTGACAGACAGACAGTCTTGTCTTGAGTATTTCAGAGGCTGATCTGCAGGGATTTTCACACACAACCTTCTCTGGGATTTAAAGAGAATAGACAAAAAAAAAGAGAGAGAGAGAAAATATCCAGAGAGTGGCAATTTTGTGGGTGAAAATGCCTTGTTGATGCTAGAGGTCAGATGAGAATTGGCAGACTGCTTTGAGGTGATAGAAAGGAAACTTAAACAACCATTTAATACAACCGAGGTCTGCAGAAAAGCGTCTTTACATGGCTACAACAGCAGAAAAAGAAGAAAAGCACACTGGTTATAGTCATGTCAGATAAAAACAGCAAACTAGAACAACAATTCACACTGGGTTACCAAAATAAGACAATACAAGATTGGATAAAGCTTTTTTTTATGTCCTAATGACAAGATTCCAGCGACAAGCAATTTGTCTGTCTGCACCAAACGTGATGCGACATGACAGAAACTTTTAAATACCAGCCACTGCACTCCTAATGAAATAGCAAAGGCTTTTAATCAAATTAACATTAATTAACTACTGAGCAACTGATGTTGTTTACAGTAGGGCTGTACGATCAATCAAAAAAAGATTGCAATCTCGATTCGACCCTACGCGCAATGTTGATTCAGCTTTTCTACGATTCAGCCAATTACATTTTCAAGGTCAGGAGAGCAAGTATATTTTCAAGTGTAAAGGCGGTCGCACAAGTCTTCACATTGTTTTTCATACGCTGCTCAGCAACATGGACACCTCCAAATGGTGTTAAAAGTGTCACACTCTGTATTTATAAGGTATATTTTACCCAAAAATGTCATTTCTGTCCTAATGTAATGATGTATTCGCGGCCGGGAAATCACGCCTGAGCTGACGCACTGTTTATTTACCTCAGAGAGGACGCGCGCGCGTGCCCGCCATGTCTACTGTCTAACGTTGTAAATAACGTTAAGTTTGTTACACAGATCGATCGTTTGAGAGCCGTGAAAATTAAACTGGCGCGCACATCATTTAAACGATCACAATTTACTCTAAATTTGTTACAATACGATTGATTACGGCAAGCACTTGATATGTTTTTTCTTTCATAGCTAACACAAAGTGTTATGAAAATATATGGTGGGTGTATAGACCATTTCAATGTGGTGATGCCATTGGTCCATAAAAATTTCTTGCATGTTATCAAACTATTTCATAACTGTAACAAGAGGCAATTCAATCATAACTTGATGTTAAAACAGCAGTCTATGTGTCTCTTTTTGGATTCTAGGAAGCTATAGAAAAAAAAAAAGTAAAACAGGGAATATGTTGGGACCATTGTTATTGTTTACATCCCTCAAAATGTTCTATTGAAAATGTTATGAAAATATAAAAGGGCATGAAAATAAATGTTTACCCGGTCAGCATAAGTACTCTAGCCTATAATGTTGAAGAAAATGCAAGAGGGAATCTGATAATGACAAATGTCTCATTTTACCAGCGAACAAATGGCCTAATAATGTTGTTAATGACAAATGGCAAGCATATGTCTCAAACATAATAATTCAACTTTAGAATTATGAATAGTATTCTGATGTCATCACTTTTCAAGTCAACCATTCCATGTCTATACAAAATGTAGCATTTTAACCAGTAGACCTACACATAGGCCTAATATAATTGTTGTTTTACCATATGTTTGAGAAAAACAATAATAATAGCCTACTCTTATTAACCTTTATTTTACATTACAGAATCGTGAGAAAATCATGATCTTGATTTTAAGTTACAAAAAAAAATCATGATTCTCATTTTAGCCAGAATCGTGCAGACCTAGTTCACAGTTCATTTTCAAAACCGTCCGCTAGTTATTTCATTTACAAGATCTGAGGTGAACTCTGGGATCGAACCAGCGACTTTTTGTATGGGAGTCGGTTGCTCTAACAAGGAGGCTAAAGACCATGGCCTCTAGTGTCTGTCGCTAGAGCATCTTTAGAGGTCAGATGAGTGAGGTTTCACCTGCACAGCACTTCACTAGCTGGCCTCCGCTACAAACACACATTGTCAAAATCGTCTCAAACTGGTTTCTTGAACATGACAGTGAGTTGGTTAAACTCAAATGCACTCCACAGTCTCCAGATTTCTAACCAATAGAGCACCTTTGGGATGTGCTGGATTTAAAGATTGACACCATGGTTGTGCAGCTGAAAAATCTGTAATGAAGAATTTGTCCAGCATCTTATTAAAACAATCCCACAAAACAATTAAAATGATAGTTGGAATATTGGCTATGATTTTACTCACCCCCCACTTGTTCCAAACCTGTTTGAGTTTCCTTCTTCTGAAAAAGGTTTGGGGACATTGACTTCCATAGTATTATTTATCTTGTTTATAATAGAATCTAGGGCATTACGGTGGCACAGTGAGTAGCACGATCGCCTCACAGCAACAAGGTTGCTGGTTCGAGCCTAGGCTGGGTCAGTTGGCATTTCTGTAGGTTTCCACCGGGTGCTCCAATTTCCCCCACAAGTCCATAAACATGCGCTATAGGTGAATTGAGTAAGTGTAGTGTATGTGTGTGAATGAGAGTGTATGGGAGTTTCCCAGTGATGGTTTGTGGCTGGAAGGGCATTCGCTGCATAAAACATATGCTGCAGCTGGAAGGGCATCCACTGCATAAAACATATGCTGGATAAGTTTGCGGTTTATTCCGCTGTGTCGACACTAGATTAATAAAGGGACTATGCTGAGAAGAAAATGTATGAATGAATAATAGAATTTAAAGGGGTGGCTCAGTGGTTAGCACCGTCGCCTCACAGCAAGGTTGGTGGTTCGAGTCCTGGATGAGCCAGTTGGCATTTCTGTTTGGAGTTTGCATGTTTTTCCCAGTTGCTCCGGTTTCCCCCACTGTTGTATGGGTCGTAGTGTACACTGTTCAAAAAATCCGTAATTTTACGGTTTATTTTTTGGCAGCGGGGGTGCCAGAAAAAAATAAAATAAAATAAAGGCTGTTAAATTATAGAAATTTACCGTAAAATAACGGACATTAAATTGCAGAAATTTATTTAAATTTTAATTTCTGGTAAATTTCTGTAATTCAACCTGATTGAATTTATGATTTATTTTACAGTGTATGATTGTGAATGAGAAAGTGTTTGGGTGTTTCGAAGCATTGTGCTGGGTTGAGGCTGGCTTGCAGCAGGAAGGGCAATCACTGCATTAAACGTATGCCAGAGCAACTGGCGGATCATTCCCTGATAAATCAGAGACTAAGCGTAATGAAAATAAATTAATAAATAAAAGAACTTCTTCAGAAAAAGATTATAATATAAGAACCACTTGAGTGTGAGTAAATGGTGAGGAAATATTCATTTTTGGGGACGCTATCCTTTTAAGGCAATTCTGAAAGCAAAACGGTGTGTGATGCAATACTAGCAAGCTGTACGTAAAAAAAACTGTGTAAATGTAATTGTATACTGTAAATACACCAGTAGATCCATTGTTTGCAAGTCATTTATAGATTTAAATGAGTATAGTCCATGTTTCTTATTATTCTTGATCCTATAACTCGTTCGATTCCCACAGGCAGACATTTTATGTGAGAAACTGAAGATGGAGTTTTTATAACTGAATCCTGTATTACATTCTTTACAGCTTTACTGTAGAAAAATAATGTACAAATCCAATTTGCAGTTGTGTATGATTAAAAGTCGTGCGGTTCAGATAGATGGCGGCTGCAGAAGCTCCATTTAAAGTTCCTCTAAGGCAATAAAGATTAAAGATCCATCATCAGCATAGTGGCTCTGCTTCGTTCTGTATGTCTCTCATAAAGCAAACGGGACACCCGGGCCACAAAAGAGGGCCCTTTTGCATTTAATAGCTGATGTTTGCTTTAGGCATCATGGTGGCTCAGTGGTTAGCACTGTCGACTCACAGCAAGAAAGTTGCTGGTTCGAGTCCCGCCTGGGCCTGTTGGCATTTCTGTGTTGAGTTTGCATGTTCTCCTCGTGTCTGCGTGCGTTTCCTCCGGGTGCTCCAGTTTCCCCAACAGTCCTAAGACATGCGCTATAGGTGAATTGAGTAAACAAAATTGGTCGTGGTGTATGAGTTTGTGTGTGAATGCGAAAGTGTATGGGTGTTTCCCAGTACTGGGTTGCGTCTGGAAGGGCATCCACTGTGTAAAACATATGCTGGAATAATTGGAGGTTCATTGCACTGTGGCAACCCCTGATAAATATGGGACTAAGCCGAAGGAAAATGAATGAACGAATGTTTGCTTTTATTCTCCTTTAGCTTCACTGTCTTCTCACACCTGGCCAGTGTTTGAGCGTCTGCTGCTGGGTTTGTGTCAGGAGCAGCTGGAGCGCATGTGGCATTTGGCTGGGTCTGATCTCCACGGCCAAGATGGATTAAGTGCTAATGCACCTCGTCACAACAGAGGGCTCGATTTGGAGAAGATAAATATATATACACACACACACAGGAATCTAGAGGTGCATGCTTTCCTTCAGTGAAATCACACAGCTGCAGTTTGGAGGTTAAATGGTGTGGAAGCACAGACATGGCAGAGTCTCTGTGATGATGGAGGTTTTAGGAAAATAATAAAAAAGTCAGAATACACTGAGAACTGAAGACATCAATTCTCCCAGTTGGACAGGGTATTTGTGCAGTACCCATATGGAATATAAAGATCCATCTTCTGTCCCGAAGGGAAGCCAAGGACAAGGTCTTGAGGTCCTCAGCCATCTTAAAGATGTTGATGTGTGTTTTCACATGCAATAGAGTTGTGTCGCTCTGACAGGGTGTGAATTGCCTGCAAGCACTGCAGGTGGAAAACTATGCAGGCTAGAGAGTGATGGCACTATTTTTGGTTTTAAAGTCCCACTAAAATGGAATTTTTCTTTTATGTACACAGTAGCTGGGTTTTCATCCTAACGCAAACAAACAAAACGAATTAGGTGGCTGAGAAGTGAAGGTGATGGGCTGCTAATCCATTGTGCTCTCCATGAGTGGGTTTGAATTCCATTCTCATCATTCCATTTTGGTCATTTCCATTTTTGGTGTTTCGGCACAGCATTTCGTTAAAAACCTTTGCAGATTTATGCGGAAGGATTTTAAGAGTATAGGAACTAAAATCTTAACACGTGAAATAAAGCAAATAATAACTAATAACTTGTATTTAAGGTATACAATGCAAATCCAATTAGATCCACTTGTTTGGTAAACAAAGCAAGTCTCTCATAGTGAAGTTTATGTATAAACAAATTTCGAGAGGATCACGTGCTTATTATGATTGTTCTCAGCTGTTCCTGCATTAGCCTATGATCGATTATCCAATCAGACGATTCCTAAATCACTATTAATAACCAGAGTTTTCTTATCTCAATATCTTCGTCTTGAAGAACCCCCCCACCCACCTCTACTTTCCCTCCTTTTTAGATGGGCGACACGGTGGCCCAGTTATTAGCACTGTTGCCTCACCGCAAGAATGCCACTGGTTTAAGTCCCTACTAAATCAGACGACATTTCTATGTGGAGTTTTGCTTGTTCTCCCCGTGCTCGCATGGGTTTTCCCCGGGTTCCCCGGTTTCCTCCCACAGTCCAAATAACACGCACCCTAAGTAAATTGAACACAAAAAATTGATACCATAGTCAAGCTCTAAGCATGCACTTCCTTTCCTCAGTCATCCATTTCCACCATTCAGCTAGAATAAGCCAGGGGAGTTTATTGAGATCTACCTGAGCTCAAACTCCCCTCTCGCACTGCAAACGGGAGGGAGCCCAGGGCTTGAGGATCTTACAAGCTCAGGGCTCTCTCCCGAGACATCATGCCAAACAAGCTTTATTATCAATCATCAGCTAAGTGTGAACTCTTGAATAATATATTATCTACTAAAAGACTAAAATATTACTTAAAAATATATAATGTAAATAAATTATAGCTATAAACAATTGCATGGTTATATATAAAACACATTGTTAGGCAAAAAATCTGTGGATTTCTGCCTATGCAGATTCCATGTGGGTCTACTAATAGGGCTGTTGGGGCCTAATGGTTAAAGAGTTGGAGTTGTAATTCAAAGGTTGCAGGTTTGATTCCTGGCTCTTAAAGCGACCAACCCAGGCTCATTCTGAAAAAGTACCTCTACATACATTTCTGGACACCGCCAAATACTTCCCAGGAGCTATGTTTATTGCCGTTTTTGTTTTTGCAAATCCACCAGAGGCTGCTGTGTCAGTTTTTTGACATCTCAAATTTCTCTTGTGAGTGCCATTAGTGCCTGCTCATCTCACATAAATCCACCAGAGGCCACTGTCGACTGGCTGACTGACTGACTGACCGATCAACCAACCCACCATCCTTCTTTGCTAAACCCAACCAACAAATTTCAAAAGCAATCTAAAAAAAAAAATGCCCTCGTCTGATTTTTACCACGTTTTCAGGTTTTACCACATTCTTACCCTGTTATTTACTTGTTTATTTCATTCTGTTTTTGTCTTAACCGTTTTCTGGAACCGTTCTTCACCGCACTCGAACCCAATCGTCGTGGTCAACTCCTCTCTGCGTCTCTGCATCTGCCTATGTAAATGGCGACCTACTGGACAAACTGGTAACAGCGGAAAAGCCGTTCATATGGAGATAAGTGCTCAGCTGGTAAGCACAAAAAGGAACGGCGTCATATCGTCTAGTAGCGTTCATTTCAAATATGAAATGCAGCCATACGTTCTTCTGGCTACATAATTCACAATCTCCAGGGCTACATTTTCAGAATGAGCCTATGTTGAAAGCGACAGTACACTATACCTGTTTCTGTTTTTATCATTATTAATTATTAAAGAGAAATACAAAAAACAAAATCACTCACTGCTCTTGACTGAAGGACTTTTGTCACTTTAATAAGAAACAAATCAAATTTAATTCTTACAGTGAAGATGCTTAAAGCAGAGTTTGTTTCATTAGTATATTTTTCAAAGATTTTGGACATATGTCCCACTCATAATTCTGCCGGTGACCTACTCATACCTGCAAATTCTCCACGATGGACGCCCAGGCGAACTCCTGCGCCTAGACTGCAGCTCTGCACAAGAAGTTTGGCAATAGGAGAAATGGTCATGCCCAACTGAGTCTGGTTTCTTTCGAGGTTTTCTTTCCTTAACTTTTGTCAATTGGTGAAGTTTGTTCCTCGCCGCTGTCACCACTGGCTTGCTTGGTTTGGGGCTTGTGGAGCTGCGCATCAATTTGCTCTTCAGTGTTTTGACTTTCAGGAATGAAAATTAAACCACACCGAACTAAACTAGACTGAACTTCAACTCTGAAAACTGGACTGACACCATTTCAGTTTACTAGAACTTCTATGTTAAGCTGCTTTGACACAATCTACATTGTAAAAGCGCTATAGAAATAAAGATGAATTGAATTGAATTAAATAATAATCGTGATTATGATTTTTCCCAAGCAGCCTTACATTTGACATATTTAATACCATCTGTAACTATAAAATGCAATGTCCCAACAATAGTGACTGATGAGCTGACATGTTACTGAGCTGATTTATAGACTGCAGAAAGCTATACCCATACCTATGTCTCCACTTGATTCCCATCCTCGCTGCGTTGATGACTACAGCCCTAGGCTCTAATCATGGAAGAGCACACGTACATGGCTTTAAGTGCTCTCTGAATTATGGATACCCCTCAGAGAGCATTTTCCTGTCCTCTTCTTTCATATCACCACAGTCCATTTGGGCTCTATATAAATATGACACCTATTATAGCCGGCTAATGGCTTTTTGCTGTACAAGGGGACAGAATTAGACGGGTTAATGAATCCAAATGTAGTGCCTCTCACGTTCTTCAGAACGTATATTCCTCTGTTTTTCAACCTGATGCATGAAGCGGAAGGCCACATTTTGAGGCTCTCTGGAAAAGCTCGATATTAGTGAGAAAAAAATAGCTGGTCTAATGGCACATGGAAGAAACAGGCTTGAATTTTGCATGTCGTTGGACTCCAAATCACTGATATCATGACAGAATTTCAGGAGAACATTAAACGTTCTGAGACTGAGGTGCTTTGTTTTGGTTGACTGTAATGGCTCACAATTCACTTATGCTGTTTTTTTGTAAATGGGAGAGGATATTGATGCGGACTACACTTGTCTTCTCCCCAAATCCATCTTATTTATGGAGAAGGAGATTTTCTGTAGGAATTGTCCCAAGGGAAGGCATTGAGAAGCTCAGAGATACCTTGTTCTGATGGGAGTTTTCATTATATTGGATGGATTTTGTCATTTGATATTTCGGAAGAGAAACCGTAACTGCGGTAAAGTGAAAATGTGAGTTAGATGAAGTTGTGTGCTTTAGTTATTCTTGGTATATACATTACATATGGGATTGCAACAGCGGTTTTAAAGCATCAAAACAATACAAGTGCAATACAGATAGATTTTTTTCTGCATATGCTAGAATGTGTCTTGTTTATTTAGATTTTCTATGCAAACATTTTATGGGCCCTGTCATAACCCTGACGCAATAAGACGCAAGATGTGTATAGTGCGATTTGTTCTTATTTTTAGGCAAGTGAAGCCCTACTGGTCATGTTTTGCACCACGTTGTTTAAATCGCAAATCCATGTGCGCCACTTTTGTGTTCCTGTCTAAAAAGGAGGTGTGTTAAGGCGCATTGTTGGGGTGTTGCTATTTTGAGGAACTGAAATAGACCGTGCTATTGACCAACTGAAAGCTGGTCTAAAGTCCAGTGCAGATTGCATTCGTTATGCACCTTAAATGCTTACACTTTGCTTAATACACACAGGATGTACAGCAACACACAAATATCTTTACATATTAAACAAAAAATTAAAGGATAAATATGTTACAAAAAATATAATTTTCTACATAAATATAAAAACCACTGCCTCCATGCCATCCCAGGGGGCTTTTATTAGTTTATTCATGACAATTAGCATTTTTGTAATGTTATTATTATTAGCAGTATTGTTTATTATATGCATATTTATATTTGTTTTAATAAAAACAAGTTTAGATTTGTCCACCTGTCAGGTTTTGGAGACATATGCATCACCATAAAGGGCATAAGAATAGACGTGTGTTTGGATATTGCTCAGTTTTTTGACCAGATTTCGTTATTATATTATTCGTTTGCTGGAAATTAGAACTGAATTTAGAAATAGTTTTGAAACAAATCTTTGTGCTTAACAAATGAAATCAAATATGTAGGCTAATGGATGTCTTGAGTGGAGTGTGTACAACACCATTTTTTTACTCCACTAAAGTAAAGGAGTAAAGTAAAGAGTAAAATAAAGAGGCCAAATGGAGGAGGCTCGTTCTTTATCCTCACTGCAGATGGTCTGTTTAACTGTTTTCTCGCTATACTAAAGCGTTCAGTTTTTCCACTTATAAAGTTCGCAATGTAAATAGCAAATACACCATGACGCAAAGAAGATGACTTTTAAAGAGAATGGGAGATGGGACTCTGATTGGTTTAATGCACGTTATGCTCAAAACACACTCATAACTCATTAAGAGAATAAGCACAACACTGTTAGACCATGTGTATTTTTCTGTCTTTAATATAGCGAAAGTGGATTCGAACACACCTTTAATGGTTTTGCGCCATGGGCTTTAGACTTAAAGATCATTAGATCGCCTATATTGTTAAAACAGAGCCCATTAAGTCATGTTTTTATCCAACTTGCAGAAGATGCTCACTAAAATGGAATGGTATATTTAAACAGAAATAATTTTGAAGGCAAAATTATTCATCCTCTTGGCAATTTTGTTCATTTTAAAGATGAAATGCAGCCATGCGTAGCTCTAGCTACATAATTTGCGATCCTTAGAAACGTATTTAGAGTTCCATTTTCAGAATGAGCCTATGTTGGAATGTTGACGTGTCGCATAGATTCTCCATAGAGTTTATTTGTCTTTAAGGGTTGACCAGCCTTTTTGGGAAACTTGAATGAGTTTGGGGTATTGTAAAAATGCAATGTTCTACAAATCACAGATAAGATTTCAGAAAAGTGATTTTTTTATATAATATAATATTTTTAAAGTTATTTTTGTGTCATTATTTACTTTTTATTATTATTTCTTTTAAAAAATTTATTTTAAATAATTAAAACAAATATTTTTTGTTTAATATTATTAGCCCTTTTAAGGAATTTTTTTTCTCGATGGTCTATATACAGTAAAATGTTGGGTAATAACTTGCATAACCTATTATTATTAATATATGTAAAAAGGAAGACACTGCAGAAAGCAGAAACCTCCAGCAATCTGTAGTAGGCAGGACAAAAGTTAAATATAAAGTTTAATGTTCCTCGTATGAAAAGATTTCCAAGCAGAAAACCTCAATTAGAATGAAGTATTGCAGAGATTATGTAAAAATAATTGCTTAATCACATATCAGTCCTCACTAAGCCCTCTCATGTGGAGCTCTGAGGAAGATGTCACAGAGGGTTTGAGTTTTGCAGTCACTAAAGGATTAAAAGTGCTCTTTTAAAACAAACATTATTAATGTTTCCGACAGCTTTTTAAAGGGAAGAAAGAAGTGCTATCTTAGACCCTTCATTCTGAATAATGTCTGGTTTTGGTCTCTAATTCAACATCCAATGCTTAGTCAGTTCTTCCTTCAGGAAAACCCAACCTATTGGCAAACATGATGAGCTTTAATAAAGAAAAGCTTTAATTCATCCTCACTGAGGAACAATAATTACCTCAGCTAATGACCAGAACGTATATGCAGTATAGGGCTGCAGGACACACTGAAAAAAGTGAAGCTCATGTGTCTTTTATTCAAAGTGCATTTTTGTATTGGGTTAAGTATAAAATGATGGTTTTTGATTATAACCTGTTTCATTCAATTTGCCTTAAAGCAAAAAAACAAACAAACAAAAAAAAACATGTAATTATGAATGACTACTGTTAATCAGTATTTATGCATTTGTAATCTGAGTTTGATCACTATCTCTGCATTTATATCCATACTGAAATCACAAGTAAATAATTTACCTCATTATAGAAAATAAATAGCAATAGCAATAGCACAGACTAACATTACATGTATTTATAGTTTAGTTCAAAGTACAACTTTACTTGGATTTGCATTTTAAGTCCAACCAAAGTAATTTAAATAATTTATTCTCTATAAAAACAATGTTTTTATCTTTGAGTCGATGTATTTTTTTTTTCCTTGGGTAGAATAAATGTGGCTCAGTGGTTAGCACTGTTGCCTAACAGCAAGAAGGTCGCTGGTTCGATTCCCGGCTGATCTACAGTATTTGGCATTTCTGTGTGGAGTTTGTATGTTCTCCCCGTGTTGGCGTGGGTTTTCTTCCGGTTTCCCCCACAGTCCAAAAACAGGCGCTATAGGTGAATTGAATAAACTAAATTGGCCGTAGTGTATGAGTGTGTGTGAATGAGTGTGTATGGGTGTTTTCCTGTACTGGGTTGTGGCTGGAAGGGCATCCTCTGCGTAAAACTGGTTCATTTCGCTATGGCGACCCCTGGTAAATAAGGGACTAAGCCGAAAGAAAATGTATAAATGTTTCATTTTCAACCAAGTCAACACTATAATTTGAGGATAATTAATAAGTTTAGCTGTAGGAAATTACAGTATGGGCTGCACGGCACAGTGGGTAGCACGTTCGCCTCACAGCAAGAAGGACGCTGGTTTGAGCCTCTGCGTTTCAGTTGGTGTCTCTGTGTGGAGTTTGCATGTTCTCCCTGTGTTCGCGTGGGTTTCCTCCGGTTGAGTAAAACATAGACGACCGCTGCGTGTAAAACTTATGCTGGGTAAGCTGGCGGTTCATTCCGCTGTGGTGACCCCAGTTTAATAAAGGGACTAAGCCGAAAAGAAAATGAATAAATGAATGAAATTAGAGTATTTTTTTTTAGGTTGGTCCAAAGCTAATTTTTTTTTCATCTAAGATTAAAAAGTTCTATATTAAACAATATTTTTAATTTGAGTGAATGTATTTTTTTCTTGACCACAATAAATATTTTAGATTGAGATTAAATACAATTTTATAGTTTTAACCAAAGTTAAATTATACATTGAGAAAATAAATACTGTAATATTTTTAAGATGGTTCAAAGTGTATTTTTTAAAGTGTTCTGGGAAAATGTTCAATATTGTTGAGTGTTGCAACAATGATAATTCTTACAATATAACTAACTTTAAAAACGATAAAAAAAATTATCAGCAAAAAATGTATTCATGTAATGATCATACTAAAATAAACAGCTAATAAATATATTTTTTAGCTAATTAAATAATAATAAAAAAACATATAGACTTAAAAAGTATAATAATATAACTGTATAAAACCCTCTGCTTCTTTAATGATATCAGTTAATTATACATTTTTTTTTCTTTTTAGGACTTTAAATAAATTTTTAGTTTTAAAATTTTATTGTAGCATATATTGTCCTGTTTTTCTCAACCCAGGCTCATTCTGAAAACGTAGCTCTATATACATTTCTGTAGACCGTCAAATACGTCCCAGGGGGTAAATTGTTTTTTGCAGATTTTGTTTTGGTGAATCCACCAGAGGCCGCTGTGTGCACTTTTTGAAATCTCAAATTTCACTCGCGAGGGCCATTCGCGCCTGCTGTTCTCGCGTAAATCCACCAGAGGCTGCTGTCGACTGACTGTTTGACTGACTGAATGACTGACTGACTGACCGATCGACTGACCCACCCTCCCCCTTCTCTAAACCCAACCAACAAATCTAAAAATCAATTCAGAAAAAGAAAAGCCCTCGTCTGATTTTAACCACGTTTTACCACATTATCACCTTGTAATGTACTTGTTTATTTTATTTTTTTGGCGTTTGTATTCTTACCTACTTTCTGGAACCATTCTTCACCACACTCGAATCCTGTCCTTGAGGTCAACTCCTCTCTGTGTTTCAAGTCCACCGACGTACATGGTGAGCTACTGGACAAACTGGAAACAGCCAGAAAACTATCCATATGAAAGTGAACAGTCAGCTGGTAAGTGTGAAAAGGAGTAGCGTCATGCCGCCCCATAGTGTTCATTAAAAAAATTAAATGCAGCCATACGTACTTCTGGCTACATAATTCATGATCTCCAGAAATTTATATAGGGCTACGTTTTCAGAATGAGCCTATGTTGGTTTTTCTAACTGTTTATTATTGTTGCCATGTTTGTTCAATTCAATTCAATTCATCTTTATTTCTATAGCGCTTTTTCGATTGTGTCAAAGCAGCTTCACTTAGAACTTTGTAGTAAATTGAAACAGTGTCAGTTCAGTTTTCAGTGTTTAAGTTCAGTTCAGTTTAGCTCAGTTCAGTGTGGTTTAATAATCACTACTGAGAGTCCAAACACTGAAGAGCAATTCCATCGATGCACAGCTCTACAGATCCCAAACCATGCAAGCCAGTGGCGACAGCGGCAAGGAAAAAAACTTCATCAATTGGCGAAAGTGAAGATTTAAAAAAAAAAACCTAGAGAGAAACCAGGCTCAGTTGGGCACGACCAGTTCTCCTATGGCCAAACGTCTTGTGCAGAGCTGCATGCTGTTTGTGAAGCACTTTGGTCAACATTCATGTTGTTTTAAGGTGCTATATACATAAAGTTGACCTTAACCTTGAAGTTGACCCAAAACACCACAAATGACTAAAAACCTTGACGAAAATTCTGATTCTTATCGGTTATTGTCATTTTCCTCTGCTGTTTCCCAGCATTATTGTTTATTTTTAGCTCCACACTGAAAAAAATATTCATTGGATAATGTTCAACTTAATTTGTTTGTTTAATTTGAGCCCATATAAATAAATTATAACCACTTACCTTAAAAGATTGAGTAAATCCAAATTTACCATTTTTTAGTGCAGGTTAAGCCTAACCCTTACTATACTATTTGGGTGTAAAGATAGTAAAGACCTCATCTGATTGGTCAACCTATAGTGTACATGCAGAATACAAATGCTCGGCACTTAAAATTGATTAAATATATCACACTTTTATGTGATATGGATATTGCATATACTATTATCGCGATAATATTTTCCGATATATTTTACAGACCTAATATAGAGTTAAATCCAAACACTGAAGTCTATTCTCAGCCTCCGCGATTTTATTTTTATTTTGGCGGAGCTCCATCCAAAGACACGCAACGCATTTAATAAGTGAGCAACCTCCTGGACTCTGGGAAACAGCGATTAGACGGTTAAGCAAGGCTGATTTCTCTCTGTGCTACTGACCGCAGCCATCTGGCACACAGAACAGAGCCGTTGCGTTCTATCTCTTCATCGCTCCTCTTGTCAACCTCTTTTATTTGCCAGCTAGATGGTATTTAACAAAGGAGACGTGGCCGTAATTCATTTTCGGGGTGTTTTATCATTTGTTATTGAGTTCTGCAATTTGTTGTTAATAGATCATATCTATGCAGTTAAAAATCCTTAAATGTATTTTCCAAGTATTGCTTAAGAGTAATTGTATGTTTATTTTTAAACATAATAGTTTTCTATTATTGTAAACTCATTTATAATAAGTCATTTCTTTTGTTTTTGCCATGATGACAGTACATAATATTTTACTTGTCATTTGGCAAAATACTAGTATTCAGCTTAAAGTGACATTAAAAAGCTTAAGGTTATTATGTTAGCCAGGCAAGTTTGGATAATTAGGTAAGTTATTCAGCATAGGCTCATTCTGAAAACCTAGCCCTATATACATTTTTGGAGGTCGCAAATTATGTAGCCAGAAGTACGTATGGCTAGATTTAGTCTTTAAATGAATGCTTTGAGGTGGTATGATGCCGTTCCTTTTCATGCTTACCAGCTGACCGCTTACCTCTGTATGGACGGCTTTCCCGCTGTTACCAGTTTGTCCAGTGGCTCGCAACGTACGTCAGTGGACTTGAGATGCAGAGAAGAGTTGACCATGTTGATGAGGTTTGAGTCTGAGCAGTTTTAGAAAGCAGCTAAAGCAAAAACCAAAAAATAAAATAAACAAGTAAATAACAGGGTGAGAATGTGGTAAAATCTGAAAACATGGTTAAAATCAGGCGAGGGCTTTTCTTTTTCTGCATAGCTTTTTAAAACTTTTTAAAACTCTAATAAATCATGTTTTTTTAAGTCATTATAAATGACTACAGTTTTTCCCCATGCAGATATCTTCCAGACATCATGGAATAACAGATGAAAGCATACCAAAACGTGGACGCATATTTTACATTATTATTTATTTATTTATTTATTTTAGTAAGGGGGGTTAAGTGCTCCACAATAATAACCATCTAGTTTTGTCGCAAGGGTTGCTTTTCTTTTTTGTTCTGTCGATGAACTTACCATCAACAAACATTCACCGCTGATGCGCATCTCAGTGTTCATGTTACTGTTGTTTACTCTGCCTAAAATCCAGTAAAGACATGGATTATTGCAAAACAAGACAGCGATTTTATTGCAGTGATATATGGCAAGGTATGTTATTTATATTCTCCTGGATTTTGTATGTGCGGTGATGTTTGTGTCTGAATTTTATATAACACATTAACATATTTATACACATATCTAGGCCTGTATAAAATCTTTATTGGTGCTGTCAAATAAATGATCGTGTTTAAAAAAAAATTGTACACATAGATGTATTGAAATTTTTTTTATTACATGCTGCCCTTTCTTCCGCTTTTCAGCCAGTTTATTGAATTTTCTTCCTTTTATGAGAAAAAACTTTTGGAAGTCTATAAAAGCTGTTCGACATTTCTTATTTCAGCCGATTTAAACAAATATAAACAACATAAACAGAAATATTTTGATGTTCTGATAGCGATTCCTATGTAAAAGAAACTTCCTTCTGAATTTCGCACGTCATCAATGACGTCATGTGAAAACAACCTATTGTCCTTTAAATTGTTTAAATAAAAGTTAAAAACTGCTTTTATTCCAGCCAAACTACAGTATGACAGTAATTTTGACATTTACGTATACATAGTAATCTGAATTTGAAACTGTTAGAAATATTTATTGTACCTGAGCATTTGCTAACAATATTATTAACTGAAGTTCTTCATTTTCCCAAGTGTTACTGTGTATATTACAACTGTTTAGTTCTGTAGTGTTTTTATTGAGCGACATGTTGTTCATCTTTACCTTGCTTGGGATTTCATTGACCTCTGTTGTTTTTGTATCGAACTGTTTTCTGCAGTGGGACTTACATTAGGTTTTTACCATCCTTGTGGGGTATTTGGTCACACACACACTGTTACATAAACACAGCACACGAGTCCCTGGTGGAGTGTGCGTTTCTCAGTAAATGAAGGAAAGACACTGGTCCAGATTTACTGAACTGGACAAATCAGCACAATCCCGGGAATGAGAGTGGAAAATTCAGTGAGTGAAATATTACTGAAAATGTGGAAATGAAAGAGAACAGATACAGGAGCTCTTTTAGAAAACAACACAGAGTAAATAAATTAGGTCAAGAACAAGTAGAATGATGAAAATCAGATGCAGGTAATCTTTTACCAACACAGGAGCAAAATAGGTAAAGACATGCTTTTTTTGGGGATTAAATAATGACGCAAAAATATCAAACTGACTACAACAAAATATAGTAAATCTTGTTGCACCATTCATTTAAATGCACTTCTCTTATAAAACTTGCACAACAACAACTACAAAAAATACTTTTACAAACTTTGTTTTGTCAAAAGTGTCCACAAAAATCATTTACAATCTGAAATCCACCTATGATTACAGCTATTTCCTTTACACTGTGCACTGGAAAAAATTATTCTTTGGATTTACAAAAAAAAATTAAGGGAGGTGTTTGCAGAAAATGTATATGGGCTGAATTTAAACTAATTAAAGTTAGTAATGTTCAACTTGATTTGTTTAAATTCACTCATTCATTCATTTTCTTTTCTGCATAGTCCATTTATTAATCTGGGATCGCCACAGCGGATTAACCTCCAACTTATCCAGCATATGTTTTACACAGCTGCAACCCATCACTGGAAAACATCCATACATACTCATTTACACACATACAATACGAACAATTTAGCCTACCCAGTTCACCTATACCACATGTCTTTGGACTTGTGGGGGAAACCAGAGCACCCAGGGGAAACCCACGCGAACACTGGGAGAACATGCAAACTCCACACAGAAACGCCTACTGACTCAGCTGAGGCTCGAACCAGCGACCCTCTTGCTGTGAGGCAACGTGCTACCCACTGCACCACTGTGCAGCCTTGTTTAAATTCAGTCCACATAAATAGTTTGCAACCACTTAGCTAAAATAAATGAGCAAATCTAATGAATCATTTTTTTTCTGTGTACGTCTGCCAAAAAGTGAAGTTTATTTATAAACTAATTTCGAGAGGATCACGTGATTATGATTGAACACGGCTGGTTCCGCATTAACTATGCATGACCAACCAATCAGACGATTCCTACCCCACTATAAAAAGCCAGGGTTCTTACTATAGTCATCTTCGATTTGAAGAATTCCCCCTTCCACCCCTACTCCACCTTTTCTTTCATAGGGCGGCACGGTGGCCCAGTGATTAACACTGTTGCCTCACAGCAAGAACATCACCGGTTCTAGTCCTTAACAGGCCGGCGGTTGTTTCTGTAGTTATCATGTTCTTCCAGTGCTCGCGTGGGTTTCCCCCGGGTTCTCCGGTTTCCTCCCACATTCCAAAAACATGCACTACAAGTTAATTGATCTATCTAAATTTAGCACTAGTCAAACTTTTATCCAACAGCATATCTTTTCATGGCAATTATTTTCTGTTATTAACTCTTATCAAAAAGGGGGGAGTTCTCGAGATCTACCTGAGCTCAGAGCTCCCCTCTCGCCACAGGAGGGAGCCCAGGGTTCTCTCCCGGAACAGCATGCCAAACTTGCTTTATAATCAATCATCAGCTAAGTGTGAACTCTTGAATGAAAATTTATTCAACCTCGGGTCATCCAAAAACCATTTCATCCATTTCATCCATTTCCATCCATCCATCATCCATCAAAAACCATCCATTTTTTGTGATTAATGTATTTACAGGAATTAATTGCAGATTTAATTACATGCATATAATAATATATATATAATAATATAAGTAGCATGCATGTATAATATGTTGTTTGTACCAAGTGATTATTTTAAACAAAAGTACATAGTATTTAAGGGCAAATAATATAGGGTGGGACAGCAGGAACTTGTGTCACTCATAAAAACATATTTTGTGTTTGCATCAAATGCACACAAAAACTGCTTTAGGACTAACTACACTGTAAAAAAATCCGTAATTTTACGGTTTATTTTCAGCAGCTGGGGTGCCAGAAAAAAACATAAAATAACAGCCATTAAATTACAGAAAATTACTGTAAAATAATAGAGGTTGAATTACAGAAATTTACCAGAAATTTAAATTTAAGGACATTTTTGTATTATAATATCCATAATTTTATGGTCAATTTCTGTAATTTAACAGCCGTTATTTTACTTTTTTTTCTGGCACCCCAGCTGACGGAAATAAACCGTAAAATTATGAATTTTTTTACAGTGTATATCTCTGGGAAAATAAAATGACAACAAATACTGACATTTATTTGTCAGGTATGGCAAACAAAATCCAACGTCTGATCAAAATTTTAGCTCATGTTTGAGCAAATACATATACAGTTGCAATCAGAATTATTGAACCCCTTTTGAATTTTTTTCTTTTTTAAATATTTCCCAAATGATGTTTAACAGAACAAGGAAATTTTCACAGTATGTCTGATAATATTTTTTCTTCTGGAGAAAGTCTTATTTGTTTTATTTTGGCTAGAATAAAAGCAGTTTTTATTTTTTAAAACCCATTTTAAGGTCAAAATTATTAACCTCTTTAAGCTATTTATTTTTTCCAGAGTCTACAGAACAAACCATCATTATACAATAACTTGCCTAATTACCCTAACCTGCCTAGTTAACCTAATTAACCTAGTTAAGCCTTTAAGTGTCACTTTAAGCTGTATAGAAGTGTCTTGAAAAATATCTAGTCAAATATTATTTACTGTCATCATGTCAAAGATAAACTAAATCAGTTATTAGAGATGAGTTATTAAAACTATTATGATTAGAAAAAATCTTCTCTCCGTTAAACAGAAATTGGGGAAAAAAATAAACAGGGGGGCTAATAAATCAGGGGTTGAATAATTCTGATTGCAACTGTACATATATATATATATATACATATACCGTTTTTGATAACAAAATACATGATTTTCAAAGTAATGCTTAACTAACATTAACTAGTACACCCTTATTGTAAAGTGTTATCAAAATGGGTATATGTATATATGTTTTTTACATTACAGATTTGCTCAAACATGACAAAATCACATTGAAATTTTGGTCAATGACCATAAACAGAAGCTCAACCATTTGTTAACATTTATCAAGCGATTTATTTTTCTGAAAGTACTGCTTAAAGGGATAGTCCACCCAAAAATAAAAATTCTGTCACCTTTTACTCAGCCTTTGCTTGTTCCAAACCTGCTTGAGTTTTGTTCACACAAAACAAGATATTTTTTAAAAATGCTGAAAACCTGTAACCATTGACTGTGGTTTCCTTCAAAAATCCTTCTTTAGTGTTCAACAACAAACAAAAAAAGTCATAACGCTTTGAAACCACTTGAGGGAGAGTAAATAATCAGTACATTCACATTTTTGACAGAATTATTCTTTTTAGGTTACTAAATATAACATATAGAAGATTAAATATAATATATACAATATATCTTTTACCTGCATTACTGCTTTTAAAGCTGTTTCACATGCTCAAATGCTTGCCCATCAGTTGCAAAAGAAGAGATATTCTTATTTGTTCCTAAAATAATAGCCCGTTTTTTTAAGGGTTAGAATGCACCAACTTGGAAAGAAAATAAGAGTAATATTTGAGCCAGAAATCTTCTCCGAATGTGATATGTGTTGTGACAGAACATAGTAAGAGGCCTGAGGCTGTACATACACTCCACAAGCCAATAAATCAGCACTTCAGCTACATGCACAGCAGCGCAGCCTGTGGAGCCTGGCTGCTGTTAATCTGAGCTAATGTCAACAGAGCCCGTTCAGGAGCTATTCCTGGTGTAGGTCTATCTGTCTGTCAGAGAAATACCCCCACTGTGATCTAAAGACAGGCATTGAGAGCAAACAATGTGAAACACAGTCACACGTCTTGTCTTTAATGAGCTTTTTGAGCTTTTTACTCTTATTTATGGTATTTCGAGTTGATAAACTGTTAGCATGGGTTATGTTGGTATACTGGCAGAGATTCCTTGACCTACAGCTTCATATAAAATGTTACATGACACTCAGGGCAAATAAAAATGAGTTGTGACATTCCAGTGCTGTAGGTTAAGTATATCATAGTCTAAAATTAACACTCGCCAAGAGCCAAATGAGACGATAAACTGATTTTGGCAAGTAACTAAAACTGAATTACTCAGCAGCAGCTGGTATGTTATGAGGAACTGCAACATAATATATGGTTTAAGTCATATCTGTTAAAAAATTAAGGTTTAGCCTCATTAATGTTAGTGTGAATACAGTCAAATAGGAACTGTCTTCTGAAGTGGATAATTGACCGTTAGAAAAACATCTAGTAGTTTGTTTTCAATCAAGCACTGCATGCCAACTCAAATTACATAACCCAAATGAGAAATTATATATATATATATAGTCAGAATTATTAGCCCGCCTGAATTATTAGCCCCGCTGTTTATTTTTTCCCCAAGTTCTGTTTAACTGAGAGATTTTTTCAACACATTTCTAAACATAATAGTTTTAATAACTCATTTCTAATAACTGATTTAGTTTATCTTTGCCATGATGACAGTAAAGAATATTTGACTAGATATTTTTCAAGACACTTCTATACAGCTTAAAATGACATTTAAAGGCTTAACTAGGTTAATTAGGTTAACTAGGCAGGTTAGGGTAATTAGGCAAGTTATTGTATAATGATGGTTTGTTCTGTAGACTATCAAAAAAAATAGCTTAAAGGGGCTGATAATATTGACCTTAAAATGGTTCTTAAAAAAACAAAAACAGCTTTTATTCTCAAATAAAATTTTATACTCAAATAAGACTTTCTCCAGAAGAAAAAAATTGTCAGACATACTGTGAAAATTTCCTTGCTCTGTTAAAGATCATTTGGGAAATAATAAAAAAGCAAAAAAACTAACAAAGGGGTGCTAATAATTCTGATTTCAACTGTACACACACACACACACACACACACACACACACACACA
>CAIGQZ010004625.1:1949182-1967642 GCA_903798205.1 Danio tinwini
AAAGAAAGAAAGAAAGAAAGAAAGAAAGAAAGAAAGAAAGAAAGAAATATATCTTAGCTGAACAGAGTTTTAAGAAATTCCCAAAATCCTGCTTGTGGAAAAAAATGACTATAATATGTTAAAAATATATACACTACCTGACAAAAGTCTTGTCGTCGATCCCAGTTGGAATTCTAGTTGATCATTTGGAAAAGTGGCAGAAGGGAGATTTTTTTCAGATGAATCATCTGTTGAACTGCATCCCAATCATCACAAATACTGCAGAAGACCTATTGGAACCCTCATGGACCCAAGATTCTCACAGAAATCAGTCAGGTTTGGTGTAGGAAAAACCATGGTTTGGGGTTACATTCAGTATGGGGGCGTGCGAGAGATCTGCAGTGTGGATGGCAACATCAACAGCCTGAGGTATCAAGACATTTGTGCTGCCCATTACATAACAAACCACAGGAGAGGGCAAATTCTTTAACAGGATAGTGCTCCATCTCATACTTCAGCCTCTACATGAACGTTCCTGAAAACAAAGAAGGTCAAGGTGCTCCAGGATTGGCCAGCCCAGTCACCAGATATGAATAATATTGAGCATGTCAGGGGTAAGACGAAGGAGGAGGCATTGAAGATGAATCCAAATAGTCCTAATGAACTCTGGGAGTCCTGCAAGAACAATTTCTTTGCCATTTCAGATGACTTTATTAATAAGTTATTTGAGTCATTGCAGAGATGTATGGATGCAGTCCTCCAAGCTCATGGGAGTCATACACAATATTCATTCTTCCTCCATTGCAGCATGACTTTATATTCTATACTGAACATTATTTCTGTTAAGTGACAAGACTTTTGTCTAAGCAAAGTCAGAACTTACTGTCCTAATTAAATAACTTTAAATCAAGGCATGATCATATTTTATTTTAATAAAATAAACATAATCTAGAGGCTTTTGCCTTTCATATAAGCCACTTCTGATACCAAACAATCATCTAGAAGTTTTAATTAGTTGTTCTTAAAATTTGGATAAGCGACAAGTCTTTTGTCAGGTAGTGTACTGTATATTTTTTTACTCCATCCAATATTCTGATTTTTATTCTACAAATGTACTCAAATCAGATAATATTTTCTTAAATGATGTCTCATTTGCATATTTAAGCAGAACATTTAGAACACTTATGATGATAAATATTAGTTCATTTTTCCTACCCTATTCACCTGCAGTGCCCTTAATTGCAATAATGAGATGGTGGGTTTGCAAAGATCTGCTAAACTAAAGATCTTTTCACAAAGCCATTAAAGTTGGAGCTGTAAATGAATGTAGAATTCATTACTGTGAGGTGTGGAGAAAGTAAAGTACTTCTGAATTGGCTCTTTGACTTGCTATTGAACTGTAAGATGACTCACAGCAGATACACAATGGTTCGAGATGCGCTTTGAATTCTGATATCAAGCCGTCTTTGTGAGTCAAGCTTTTATCCCTGTAAATGGCTGTGGAGGATTTCTTATCTTCACAAGGCTGATATGGGCAGAGGAATGTTTTGGCCGGTTCTCATGTGTAAAATCACAGCTTTCCAAATGTCATGTGTGATGTCCTCACAACCGTGTTGGGAGAAAAAAAAGGTTGTATGCCATTCAGTAATGGTTGAACAATGGATGTTAAATTCCAGTCTAATTCCTGAGTCTGAACTGAATATGACTTAAGGCTTGCATAGATGGTGCAACATATAAGGCTATAGAATTAAAATGCAATGAAAAGTGTTACTGTATATTACAATGTAGTATAAATTGCCCATTAATCTGCTATCTTTTCACATATAAGATCATAGCCACTGTTAGAAATGGGTTATTATTTTTAATAATAAATAAATACATTTTATTAAAAATAGATTATTAACTAAGGGATGGAAGAAAACTATTTCATAGGATGCTTTCAATTTAATTTAATTTAATTTACAACATAATTAATTTAATTATACACAATATATGCACAATATGCACAAACTATATTTTACTGGCTACTAAACATTTACGTTGTACATTTTATTAAAGTTTAATTACATTAAGTGAAATTTACCATAGTAGAAGAATTAAATGTAATTTAATTATAAAGAAACTTTAACTTAAATTAAATTAAACACAGTGGAAGAATTAAATTGTATACGTTTTTTTAGGCAATTAAATTAAATTAATTCTAAATAATTATGTACCAAAACACATAAACATAATTTGCCAGTATGTTCATAATATTTTTTTATTTTTATTTATAGTTTTATTTTTTTTTATATAAATTTGATTAAAAATAGACTATTTACTAAGGAATGGAAGAAAAAAATATCCTAGGATGTTTTTAATTTAGTTAATTTAATTTAATATAGTTTTTTATATACACAATATATGCACTACATGCACAAAATATATTTTACTGGCTACTAAACATTTATTTTATACATTTTATTAAATTGTAATTAAATGAAATTTACATGGTGGAAGAATTAAATTAAATTAAATTAAATTAAATTTAATTTAATTTAATTTAATTTAATTTAATTTAATTTAATTTAATTTTAATTTAATTTAATTTAATTTAATTTAATTTAATTTAATTTAATTTAATTTAATTTAATTTAAGTTAAGTTAAGTTAAGTTAAGTTAAGTTAAGTTAAGTTAAGTTAATTTAATTGCTTTATGCACGAAACACATAACCACATAATTTGCCAGTATGTTCATAATTACATTTTTATTTAGTTTATTATTTTGAGTTTTATTTTTTAATATAAATTTTATGAAAAATAGATTATTTACTAAGTAATGAACGAAAGTTATTTCCTATGTATTTAATTAAAAACTTTATCAAATTCCTATACTTTAGTTAATTAAATTAAATTACATTTAATTTAATTTCAGTAGTGTTTTACATATTAGAAAATAAATGGGCAAAATAAATATATTTATTTATATTTAGACCAAAAAGTAGTTGCAGTATGAATTTAATCATGACCTGTTTCAGAACTTGTGCACGACTCTATTGAATATACAGAACTCAGTAACTTCCTCTTTCTTTCATTCCCATTTAAATTCCAATTTAAAGCCTCACAATCCTCTGGCCAACTCCAATCAAACTCCAACTCATGAACTGAAACTGGGCCAGTTCTTAAATAATGATTTTTGCCCGACTGCAGCTGTGTTCAAGTTCATCTCTCTCTGCAGAGCATAACAAAAGCTGGAGCGACAGGGACGAAAGCAGATCCTGCCGCTGACTTATCACTTTCCCCTGTCATGATGGCAATGGAGAGAGAAAGGCTGATCATGACTCAGTCTCAGTACAAATGTCTGGAGCTGCTGAGCCGAGATGGATCTCAAAATAAAACAGGTAGTGCATTTTCACTTGAATGACAGACAAAGGGGCTTTTAAAGGACTTTAAAAGTGCTGTATGTACGTTTTTGACTCTTCTAAAGCATAAATATACCTTAATATGTTTGCAGATATGCTAAGTGACTAGGGTCAAAGGCAGGGATGGGCAAACTCGGTCCTGGAGGGCCGGTGTCCTGCACAGTTTAGCTCCAGCTCTGATCATACACACCTGCTTATAGATAATTGGTGATCTTGGAGACGCATGTTCACGTGTGTTTGATTAGAGTTGGAGCTAAACTATGCAGGACACCGGCCCTCCAGGACCGAGTTTGCCCACCCCTGGTCTAAGGTCTTTGTTTTGCTCTCTATATCATGCCCATAGTACAATCACCTCACAGCAAGAAGGTACAGATATGGTTACTGAGAATGAGCAAGTGATGTAAAGAAATGTCCCACGTCTCCGCAGTAAACTGCAGTAAAGCAGAACATAACCTAACACAAGAAATACATAGCCAGCAGGGGGCAGTTATGTAACATAGTGAGCATACTGAACCAATATACTGTAGCAGCCAGAGCTAAGCGGTGTGAAAAGCGGCATTCTTTCTTGTGCTTTTTTTTTGTAGCTGGTTCGAGCCTCGGCTGGGCCAGTTGGCGTTTCTGTGTGGAGTTTGCATGTTTTTCCCATGTTGGCGTGGGTTGTATGTGTGTATGTGTGTGAATGAGTGTGTATGGATGTTTCCTAGTGATGGGTTGCAGCTGGAAGGGCATCCGCTGTGTAAAACATACGCTGGATAAGTTGGCGGTTCATTCCGCTGTGGCGACCCCAGATTAATAAAGGGACTAAGCCGAAAAGAAAATGAATGAATGAACTTGCCCACTGCTAGTTTAAGGAGATTCAGAGTTATAAAAATCCATATTAGCTGGTTTTTAAATAGCAAATAATATAACTATTACAAACGTAAACATTAGCTAAGCAGCATTCATGGTAATACTGTCCTAACAACACATGATGTGACACAATGGAAACATTTAAATACCAGAGCCATTCAGAAGAAAAGAAAGAATAGTGCACTGCATTGCACTTCATTAGCTGTGTTTCCATCCAAAGATGCGAATTAAATCTATGCACAAAACTGGGATATCGCATAAAAGACGTGCGAATAATGCAGCGTTTCCATCCAAGTAGTCGAAGAGAACAAAATCGTCAATTCCTGATTAACCAGTGCCAAATATCAAAAATAAAAACAGAATTTACTGTGGTGGGAGAAGCTGCATGAATCTTTTCTATATTTAATAAATGACTTGCGCCTCAGAAAACAATGCCGATATGCAATGAAGGCTTTGTGAAGGCGCAGAGCTTAAACACTCTTGACAATTCTGTAATATAATAACACTAATACTGAAATGGTTGAGGCGTTGTACAATGACCAAAGCAACATTTCAGATGTTTTACAATGTGCTCAGCTGCTGGTTTGTCCATTTGCACACATTTTTATCATCACATGATCTCTTATAACAAAATCACATGACTTTTTTTAATGCACATACTGGAATTTGTTTGGTAAAAGTGTTTCCATTGTAGTTTATGTAAATCTTTTCTTATAGAATAAAAAGTTTATCCTACTCAGTTATGCGCATATGGTTTTTATGCGCATTTTCAAAATTGATGCGCATCTTGGCATTTCTATCAACCATTTTTTATGTCCATATCCAAAATGCGCATAAAAATAGGTGGATGGAAACATATCTAATGAAATGATAAGGTTTAGAATATAATTAATACACATTAAACCTATTTAACATTATTAAAAGTGCATTACGTCACAGTTCTAACATTCATTTTCAAGTTATAATGTTTATCTGAGGTAAAATATGCTGCTGCTTTCATTATAGAAAGGAAATGGTATTTAAACTCCTATTGGTAGCGTTTAACTCTGAATAAAGCACATAATCATTACCTGAGGTGATCATTGTCATAGAAGTTTATTCTGTTGTTCAGCCACAAGAAATAGAAACCATTTCTAAAATAGAAATTTCAGGTGATGGTTATTACAAATGCAACTTTTAATATGGAATTTTTTCCTCTGTTGGATTGTTGCATGTTGTTAGGACACGGTTTAGGCTTGATAGTCAGGCACCCTTGCTGCTGTTGGTGTCGTCAAACTGACAGCCTGCGTTTGCATGGAGTCATTGGAGGAAAGGCCAGGTGAAAAAGTGTTTTAATTTTGAATTGCAATACCTAGTTCAACCACTGGGTGTCAATCTTACATTCATTCATTTTCCTTCGGCTTAGTCTTTTATTTATCAGGGGTCGCCACAGCAGAATGAACCGCCAACTATTCCAGCATATGTTTTACGCAGCAGATGCCCTTCCAGATGCAAGCCAGTACCGGGAAACACCCATACGCTCTCGCATTCACACACACACACACACACACACACACACACACACACACACACACACACACACACTATTACACTAAGGCCGATTTAGCTCATCCAATTCACCTATAGTGCATGTGTTGGGACTGTGGGGGAAACCGGAGCACCCGAAGGATACCCCCACCAACACAAGGAGAACATGCAACTCTAAACAAATGCCAACTGGCCCAGCCAGAACTTGAACCAGTGACCTTCTTGCTGTGAGGTGACAGTGCTAACCACTGAGCCACCATGCCTCCCTTAATCTTTAAACCTTTAAAGAAACACTCAGAAGACAAGAACATAAATATAAAAAACCTAATGTGTACTGAAAGCCATGCATTTAAAGTTAAAGTTTAGAGATGCATTTCCGGTACCTGCATTGAACTGTAATGGAGAACATTGTGAATATAATGAGAAAAACAGATATTCTTGAGTATTCTGTCCTTTAAATCTTCTGACATGTCTTTCAGATGTCTTTGGTGCATGCATTCATTATATAACTGCATTAACAAAACAATCGCACCAAACCCGCTGAGTGTGAATGAACACACCCTAAAAATAACACAGCTTTCAACATCTTTACAAAGCCCGCATTGTGTTGTTGTTGTTTTTTTCATTATTGTGCTGAAATGTGCCAAGACTAAAATAATCAAGGACACTGTGAAAAGTAAACTCATTTTTAGCATCAAGATCAGGGCTTTACATTAACACCCGCCAACCCGCCAAATGCAGGTAGATTTCGGTTGTGGCGGGTTAGACAGCCACTCCCACTAGCCACTCTGGCTGGCTAAACAAATTTTTAAATTGCCAGTGCTAGCTCATCGTCAATACAGATTAGACTGTTAGTTTATGACCGTTTGTCTATATGCGTAATGTGATCTTAGAATCGAGAAGCAGCACCAATGACAAAAACAAAGCAGGTAAATAACGAATGGGAGGATCACGCGCACGGTGAGATAGGCTTTCCTCACTCACTGACGAGGGGTTTAGTGTTGCGCGCACAGATGCTTTGATGCGTGCGAATGTTTAAAAGCTCCTGTGCTGTTTCCTCACTCGAAGCAACCGTGCCTGGAAACGAAACTAGTGCGATGCTCGTGCACCCACAGTCCTTCAAGGGCTCGAGATTCTTTGAAAGCAGCAGTAGTTGTTGTCGCTTTCGCTTTAAACATTCTTTGAACAGATTATTAATTGGCCTAACATTAAGTGTATATTCAACAAGTGTATATTCAACATCATCCTTTCATTATCGCGCATGGAATGTTTTTTACCCACTTTCTTTTGCCTGCTGTTATTTTTGTTAATATAGCTTAATAATCATCCTTTACAATAATATTGCTTTAATATGTTGTTGTATGCATAGTTTACTGGTGATCTGGGAGCCAGAACAGACCACTGTGCATATTATCTATAGTTTTAGATGCGTGAGAATATATATTTTTTAAATGTCAGCTGTTTTGTTGAATAAAAAGTGTATGTATACAGCAGTATTTTGCTTGTTTTGACACATTATTTAAAATTTGTGGCAAGGAAATAATTTGGTTTGGCCAAAGAAAAAAAAAAGGGAAATCCTTATTGTGTTGGGCCGTGAAAAGTCCTGTGAAAGAAAACTAATTGCAATGTGACACTTTTTTATGAAAGCACAACCCATTTGCTCATGCTTTTTGAGTAAGCTCATGAACAAAAAACAGTTAAATGAACGAGGAAAAACGAGTGGAAAAAAAAACAAAATCCAAATGAAGTAATTTTAGCATGTCAAAGTCAAATTTATGCATATAAAATATTTTTTCCCAACAACTAAATTGTGGCTAGTGAAAATGGCGAATGGCTAGTAACTACTAGTAGTAAAACTACTAGCAACAGTGGCTGGTGATCAAAACAGTGAATGTCAAGCCCTGATCGAGATACTTTAAAATTATATGGTGAGCAACAGGTGCTGGACACACTCAGAAACAGAACAGGATGTGGCCATTTAAGCAACTTAAAGGGTTAGTTCTCACAAAAATAAAAACAATTATAAACTAATCTGCAAAAAATGCTTTTCTTACTTAGTATTTGTCTTGTTTCTAGTCTAAATATCTAACAAATCTTAACTCAAGAAGCATTTCCTAAACAAGTAAAAAATATTGTCTTGTTTTCAGAAATAATGTCAAAATGAAGTGAGCATTTGTGTTATAAAATGTGATTATTTAGTTTTTTTAAGGGAAAATCTCACATAAATTTGAGATTTTCTAAAAAGCATTGTCTAAAAAGCATAAACAGATGGGTGACAATACAAATAAGAATCACAAAAATACAGAAAACTGCTAATTTACAGATATTTTTAGTGTAGGATTTCATCTAAATCTCAAAACATGAGAGTGAGTAATTGATAACAGAATTTTCATTTCTGTGTGAACTAACCCTAATTTAATAAATAATTGAAATGTTTCACTTTACTAGTGAGGATGTTTCAGAGAGTTATAGGATGTTTTTAGAGTGTTGTATCTCAAAAAGATCAAGCAACACTTGAGTCCTCATAAAATGACTCTTTTAAAATGTCCGTTTGACTTTTATAGGTTCGTTCTGCAGCAGATTCTGGGATGGTTTGCTTTGTTGGGATGAAACCCCAGCTGGAACATTTGCCTCACAAAACTGCCCCGATTACCCCAGCTTCGACCCCTTGGGTAAGACTCGCACGATCACATCTGGATTGTCAATCCACACCAAAATACTCCAGACGCTGCAAATCACCGTGGCATGACATTTGTTCTTCAGTCTGCCAATTATGAAACGCATGATGTTGCTCCAAATAAAAGGATTCCAAAGCATGAACTGCTTTGCTGATAAGTGAAGTACTTTAAAGAAACAGAAGTGATACAATCTCCGTTTGGAATCATTGTATTAAAATAACATATTACCTGATGTTCAATTTTGTTTTAAACAAGGTTATTATAGTTTTGCAGTTTTAGTTTTTATTGTGATGCTATTTTTCAGTTTTGTTTTAGTTCATTTCATTAATGGTTTTAGTTTCGTTTTTATTTAGAGGAACACTTTTCTATTTATTTTTTATTAGTGCTGGGCAACGATTAATCATGATTAATTGCATCCAAAATTAAGGTGTCTATTACATATATTTATGTATAAGTGATACATACATGTACGCAAAAACCGGCCACTTTATTAGGTACACCTGTCCAACTGCTCGTTAAGGCTAACTTCTAATCATAATTTCTAATCACATGGCAGCAACTCAATACACTTAGGCATGTAGACATGGTCAAGACGATCTGCTGCAGTTCAAACCGAGCATCAGAATGGGGAAGAAAGGTGATTTAAGTGACTTTAAAGAGCCCCTATTATACATTAAAAAGGGTCATATTTTGGTTTTATGGGTCTCCCAACAACAGGCTGATCTGCATGCAAGCTCAAACGCTTTCATGATCTTAAATCTGCATTTAGTTTTACTTAATTATCCCAGCGACTCTCATATAAATCGTTCAGCGATTCATTTGTTCCCAAACCACTCCTTAGCATCAAGCTAATCTGCGCTGATTGGACCGATGACAGCCTGTTGCCATCGGTCGACAGCGTTCAGCGCGAGAGAGTAAAATGCCCAGCGCGATTTATCAAGCCCCCAGGTCACCAACATTGGTATAGGATCCGATCGTAGCGGACACCCGAAACACGCTTCATAGTAAACTTACTAACACCACAGTAAACAGTACCCGGTTCTCAACGGTGAATTCAGACACCTCAGCGCCGAAAGCAGTGCAGTTAAACACCAGCATATTGCTCTATGACACATTCAGTATTAATCCACAGCAGCAAAAGCTGAACTATTCTGAACCTTGACCGCTGCACGTGTGTAGGGTCAGCTATCGATGGCCATAGCAACGACAAATGGCAGTGGAACGAGCCCACAAACGCATTTATATCTGTAAACAAAGCAGCACGCGTCGCGTTTTCAACGTGGCATTAGACGCGATACGAGACTATAAAGAGTTAACCTGATACAGTACACACGGTTACTAGTAACAAAACATGTAGATCATTTCTATTTGCAATCATTGCTGTGGCACCTCTCGCGTGAAGTGTTATATGATCTCATATAATGTTATATAAGGCTTACCTGTACTCTGCTTTGCCCAACGATCACATCCCCAGCCAAGGGGGTTGTAGCGCCCACCAGCACCCCTCCTCTGTCCTCTGACAAGCTATCTCTGTGGGCTCCCAACTCGCTCAACCCCAGGTCTTAGTAAGCCTTTCCAGTGCTGGGCACCAGCCCGAAGCCCAGCTTGCCTTTGTTTGATGGTGTACCTAATAAACTGTCCACTTTTTGCCCACACCCCTAAACTAATCCATGAGCTGTGTACTGAGATCGCCCATTGTAAGCGTGCAGATTTCTGAACCACTCCTTTCCCTCACACTTCCAATAATATCCAGCTAAGCACAGCATCTTTATGACTCATGATGACTTCAGATCTGTTTGTCTTTGCTATTGTGTTAGTGGGCGGGGCCGCAGGTTTAAAGTTGAGCGCGCAACAATTATGTTTCGTATCCACGTCACGCCAAAACGGCTAAAGACTCGTTATCAAGACGGTTCATTGAAACCACTATGAGTCAACTCTTTTTTTTAGATGAATCAATAGTTTTAAAAACTGTCCACTTTCAGATTTAAGCATTAACTGGATATTTCACTTCACTTAGAGCTGTGTTATACACTACATGGAAGGCCATTTTCAAAAACCCATAATAGGGGCTTTTTAACCGTGGCATGGTTGTTGTTGCCAGACGAGCTGGTCTGAGTATTTCAGAAACTGCTGATCTACTGGAATTTTCACGCACAACCATCTTTGGAGTTTACAGAGAATGGTCTGAACAAGAGAAAATATCCAGTGAGCGGCAGTTCTGTGGGCGCAAATGCTTTGTTGTTGCCAGCGGCCAGATGAGAATGGCTAGACTGGTTCAAGCTGATAGAAAGGCAACAGTAACTCAAATAAGCACTCGTTACAACCGCGGTATGCAGAAGAGCATCTCTGAATGCACAACATGTACAGCACCTAAAGACCACACCAGGTGTCACTCCTGTCAGCTAAGTACAGGAAACTAAGACTACAATTTGCACAGGCTCAACAAAATTGAACAATAGAAGATTGGAGAAATGTTGCCTGGTCTGATGATTCTCGATTTCTGCTGCGACATTCAGATGGTAGGGTCAGAATATGGCGTCAACAACATGAAAGCATGAATCCATCCTGCAATGTATCAACGGTTCAGGCTGCTGGTGGAGGTGTAATGGTGTGAGGGATATTTTTGTGACACACTTTGGGCCCATTAGTACCAATTGAGCATCGTGTCAACACCACAGCCTACCTGAGTATTGTTGCTGACCATGTCCGACCACAGAGTACCCATCTTCAGATGGCTACTTTCAGCTGGATAACGTGCCATGTCATGAAGCGCGAATGAAAAAACAGTCAAAGACTGGTTTCTTGAACATGGCAATGAATTCACTGTACTCAAATGGCTTCCACAGTCACCAGAACTCAATCTAATTGAGCATCTTTGGGATGTGGTGGAACGGGAGATTCACATCATGGATGTGCAGCCAGCAAATCTGCAGCAACTGCATAATGATATCATGTCAATATGGACCAAAATCTCTGAGGAACATTTCCAGTAACTTGTTGAATATATGGCATGTAGGATTAAGGCAGTTAATTTTTGCCCAGCACAAAATTATTTTTATATATTTAGTTTTAATAATTTTAGTTTAGCAGAATTAACAGAACAGATCAGCAAACCTCTTAGTTACAAAAACTAAGTAATTGTTTGAATAAACACAGAACCAAAAATCAGGCGTTTGTACAGTATATAATCATGCGCTTTACCAATGTGTTTGTCTGTAAAAGCACAATTACTGGCGCAGGTCAGACTTTTTGTCACAGAATGAGTGCTTATGAATTCTAAAAATTATAATTTATTTTTGATAATGATTATTTTATTTCATTTTGTTTTTCAGTTATTTAGTATCAATTAGTTGTAGGTTTTTGTTTATTGTGATTTTTTTACATGTTATTTCAGTTAACAAAATTTTTTTTTGACCAATAGTTTTAGCTTTCGTTTACTAAAACAACCTTGTTTCTGAAGCACATTTCATATCAAACGATCATGAGAATTCATTTCTAAATATCAGCAAAGTGAAGCAATGACCACAGCTATGTTGAGTTAAGGATATAACAGATGTTAGCTGAAGTGCTGAAACATTGATGTTCTGGGCTGTTCGCTGATAGAGATCTCTCTGTCTGAGAGTCAGCACAGTGTGTGTTTGTTCTTCTAGCACACACACACACACACACACACACACACACACACACACACACACACACACACACAGATTGATTGGATCCAGAGGTCGATCGTGAGCTGAAGTTAATCACTGGTACACTTAAGCTCAAGTCATTACACTAAACTTTATTTTTCCCTCTAGAAAAAGTAACCAAATACTGTGACGAATCTGGAAACTGGGTCCACAGTGCATCCATCAATAAAACATGGTCCCACTGCCTCACGTTCTCGAAGGATAAAATTAAGGTAAAGTTTTGCATGCTAATGAGCTGCGAATTTGATTGGTTAGATCATAAAATAGCTTTAAATGCTATAAGGAGATATCAACATAGCAGGAGTCAATTTAGGGCCCTGTGATTTCAGTCACAGGGAAGAATTCATGCGATAATCCAGTCATAAACATGAAATGATTCCATGTAATATCACAGAATTTTAGGATTTTAGGATTTTTTAGGATTTTAGGATTTTTATTCAATTTTAGGATGAATAAATCAAGTTAGGACTGTAGACATTATCAAATTGGCATAGGGACTAATGTATGTGAATATTAAACTGCAAAAGGACTATTCTGGCAACACGGTTGCTAAGTGGTTAGCATTGTCGACTCACAGCAAGAAGGTCGCCGATTCAAGTCTTTCTTGGTTCAGTTGGCGTTTCTGTGTGGAGTTTGCCTGTTCTCACCGTGTTGGTGTGGGTTTCCTCTGGGTGCTCCGGTTTTCCCCACAGTCCAAAGACATGCGGTACAAGTGAACTGGATGAACTTAATTGTCCGTAATGTATGAGTGTGTGTGTGTGTGTGTGTGAATGTGAGAGTGTATGGGTGTTTCCCAGTACTGGGTTGCGGCCTGGAGAGCATCCGCTGCGTAAAACATATGCCGGAATAGTTGGTGGTTTATTCCGCTGTGGCGATCCCTTGATAAATAAGGGACTAAGCTGAAGGAAAATGAATGAATGAATGAAAAAGGACTAAGCTTATATATTCGTCAAAGAATAATGATGATGGTTTTCACACAACTGTGTTTTTAGGATTGGTAATAATAATTGGGGAAGCACTGAAATGTCAAATTTTCTAAATTGAAATTTAGTTTTAGAAAATTTTTTTGAGAAAAATGTCTGAAAATATGAGCTGAAAAAAAGTCAAACATCAGTATAGCTGGGTATTTCCTCTCTGTGGATCATACAGTGCTCAGCATAAATGTGTACACCAAGTGTGTCGCACGCCTGCTTTTGAGTGAAGGTCCTGGCTGTTAGATCGCCCCCTGGGGGCTGGCTGCAGTACAAGTCATAAAGCCCGCCTCCTCTGTGTTAACGAAGGAGACATGAGACCAAATAAAAAAATTCATTACACTTGTAATAAAATGTTCTGAAAGATGGTTCTGGTCAGTTAAGGCACTGGTTATCGTGCTGATATAGGTGCAGATCTTCATTTTTGTAAAGAGTATGTTTTGAGCAGTAATTTAATGCTGGGCGTGTCATCGTGATTGACAGCTGTGATTGACAGTTTCTCAAAGCAGACGTCGGAGCTTCGGCAGGAGACTGAAGTGTTATTATTCCATTTCTGTGTTATTTTACCATGATAAAATGAGTTGCTCAGCAGTAAACTATAGTTTCTGACATACAGGATCTGGTGGAACACTTGTTTATTTGGTAAAGGCAGGGCTTTATCAATTTGCTAATACACGCCTAACCACCCAGATAGCAAAATACACTCCGGCCAGTAATGTGCGCTGCGGCCCGGAGCTGCCGCGATTAAATCATTATATAAAACCTCACCTTTGTTAACGTTATTACAACCATTTGTGTTGATAAAACAGCAAACGCAGGCTCCTATGTACACGCAAAGTGTACATTAGCGAGCCTTTGTTATAGTGCAGATACCATCGGTCAAGTGAGAAGTTCGGGGGGCGTGATTGATTTAATGTACAAGCGTTTAGTTGGAAGTTCGATTCCGCAGCTCCTCCTCTGGCTCCATCAGGCAGTCCTTCTGGGTTGTTGCTAGATCGGATACGTTTGCGGCTGGAGGTTAACAAGAATTATTTATGTTATTTATGAAATTTCCGATTTATTGTATTTTATTAACGTCTACCCCCACCCCAACCCTAAACCCAACCGTCACAGAAGCGTAAAAACAGAAGTTGTACCGAGTATTATTTATCTTATCTATTAAATTACCCAATAAATTGTATTTTTTAACCCCTATCCCTACCCCCACCCCAACCCTAAACCCAACCGTCACAGTACTGTAAAAATATTAATTATTGTTATACACTGTCATAAAATAATGCCGCTATATTAATGTGCATATCGCACTTTCGGCCGGCCGCGTATCCGATCTAGACTTTACCGTCCTTCTGCGCATGCCCAGGCTCCAACTTCAGCAGTCTTTTGCGACAGTTTGTGCCCGTCATGAGGTGATTTTTCCTTCACAGCGTTTAATGGAAAATGGCGCTGTCGCGACGTCCATATTTTATACAGTCATTGGTGTACACCCCTAACAGATCTCACTTTTAAATTAAAAATTTCTTTATATTTAAGCATAAACATTATATTATTCAGTACTGAAAGCCAAAACTGGAGAAAGTCTAACAAAAAAACTAACTTAAAATCAGAGTCAGTATCAAAGACTGCTCAAATAACACACTGACAGGACATTTTCATGTAGCTAAATTAGTATTTTATTGTAATTATTTATTTATTTATTTATTTATACAGGGACAATGTACAACATGACAGTTGACTTATTTTTTATACAGTAATTGACTGTAAAAGTCTTGCTGAGCTGAAATCTAAATCTTGAATTTGAATGAAAAGCTAAAAATACTGTCAGGAAAACTGGTAACACTTTACTTAAAGAGGTGTTTATAAGACTGTTATGAAACCTTTATAATCATGACATGACACTTTTATGCATGCATATGACAACTGTTACTGAGTGTGATTTGCTCAGTTATGTCATTTTAAATGCAAGATGACATTCTTTGTCATGACAACTTGACATTACCAAGACAACATAACTTGTCATAAATCTGTCATAAACATGATTGTGATATATTAGAATATGAGTCTTTAATAAGAATATGAGTCTGATCATATTTTCCTTGTATTGGTTATAAAAATGTCAGATCATTGCTCTGTCAAATAATTTTTAACAGCGTAATTAATATTTAATCACATCTTAATGAAAAATTCAGCTTGTGTCGAAAAATTCGGCTTTATGGCCATCATGTTTATGACTGATTTATGACAAGTTTTCTTGTCTTGGTAATGTCAAGTTGTCATGACGAAGACAAAAACAGGTTGATGGTTAACGATTAAAGATCTTAAGGTAATAGGTTTAATGAAGGTCTTATAAAAATACCCCTTCTATGAAAAAGTGTTACCGAAAGTGTTATCGGTTTTCATTGACCCAAACTTGCCATGAATCATCAGACTAACTTCAAAGTCAGCCTAACTAGAAAAGTAAAGTTCACAGACAAACTTTATGGTGGCTTGAGAAAGCCTAGTGTGAAAGTTTAAAGTAGGTACAAAGGTTAAATAATTGAGGTAGTTTTTAAAAAGTTTGAAACCGTTGGCATAGATAGATAACTACACATATGTTAGCATGTTTCTAGCATAGATTGGCATGTTTTTTGCTAGGCGGTGAATATGGTGTTGTTTGCTAAAGTGTTGCTAAGTGGTTGCTAGGGTGTTCAGAGTGGTTGCTAAGGTGTTCTGAGTGGTTGCTAAGGTGTTGCTAGGGTGTTCTGGGTGGTTGCTAGGCAGTTGCTAGGGTGTTCTGAGTGACTGCTAGGCATTTGCTAAGGCATTGCTATGGTGTTTTCAGTGGTTGCTAAGGCGTTGCTAGGTGGTTACTAGAGTGTTCTAGTTGGTTGCTAAGGTGATGCCAGGCGGTTGCTAGGGTGTTCTGAGTGGTTGCTAAGGCATTGCTAGGGTGTTTTGAGTGGTAGCTTAGGCGTTGTTTGGTGGTTGCTAGGGTATTTTAGGTGGTTGCTAAGGCGTGGCTAAGTGGTTGCTAAGATGTTCTGAGTGCTGCTAGGCAGTTGCTAGGGTGTTCTGATTGGTTACTAAAGCAATGCTAGGCGGTTCATGGTGGTTGCTAAGGCATTGCTAGGTGGTTGCTAGGGTGTTCTAGGTGGTTACTAATGTGTTGCTAGGCGGTTGCTAAGGTGTTCTGAGTAGTTGCTAGATGGTTGCTAAGGTGTTGCTTGGTGGTTGCTAAGGTGTTGCTAGGTGGTTGCTAGACAGTTGCAGATTGGTAGTCTGAGTTAAATGACCCAAGTCTGTATGACAGTCTGGCGCAAAAGTTATGAGGTCAAAATGTTTTGTCAAATATAAAGTCAATAGGACTTTTCCAAATTTTCAGAGTCATTTTTCGAGTCAGATCAGTTGGAAAAGATAGCAACCCGAGTCCGACCAGTTTGGAGGTTTGGTGTTAGTTTGGTTTATGTAGCTTGAACAGTTTAGGAGGAGATGTGTATAGAAATTAGTCTCAGAAGAAGAAGAATATTACGTTTATGTAGTATAACAGTATGTTGGCTTTCTCAAGCCACCATAATTACACGCTTGATTATCCAGTAGTTCAGATTTTATTTTATGTGTATTCCTAAAACAAATGTTTTTTATCTTCAGACGCTACCAGTTCATGGCTTTTCAGAGACAGAGGCAGAGCTGGATCCCACAGCGGAGAGCAAGGTCAACCCTGAAGTGATTCAGAAAGCGGAAGAGAGGAAGATGATCATCGACGGTCAATATAAATGCTTTGAGAAAATGAACAGGGACCAGCCTTATAACAAATCAGGTGAGACAGCCTTACAAGTGCTTTCAGAAAGAGCACATTGGAGCTAGCCTATTTGATTGTGTGCTTGTCTTTAGGTGTATACTGTAACCGCACATGGGATGGCTGGCTGTGCTGGGACGATACTCCTGCAGGAACGTTCACATCGCAGTACTGCCCCAATTACTTTGCTGACTTTGACTCCACTGGTATGTGTTTTTTTATTTTTAATAAAAAATAGTCAAAATATCACAGTATCTCAGAAAAGTCTAAAATGGGGTAACTAGTAACAAACAAATAAATTAATAAATAATCTACACACAAAACTACAAAAAGGAGTCTATACTCTGAAGAGAGAGTTTTGACATTTCATGGCAAAAACAGATAAAAATTACAAACATTTTATATATGACAAACAATTTTCTATTATTCAAATGTTTATAATAATAAAAAGACATTTTAAGCAAAAATAAATAATACATAAAATAGGATAAAAAAATCTAAAACTAGATTAATATTCTATATCATTTTTGAAGGATTCACGTTGAAAAAAAATACCTTCATAGTCATTGTCTGATAAAAATAGGGAATTCCAAAAGTATATGTTGGATAGTTGCTATTTAAGTAGATGTCAAACACTGAATCTTGAGTAAATCACCTTTAAAATTGTCTAAATTAAGTTCTTAGCAATGCATATTCATTGCTCTCCACTCTTCCATGGTCAGTGGAGAGCATGAGACTGATTTCTATGAAGCTCCAGGGACAGATGAGTCTTCGCTGAGGTTCAGCATTCTCCAGCCTCTGGCGCCTAGACTGCAGCTCTGCACAAGATATTTGGCTATAAGAGAAATGGTCGTGCCCAACTGAGCCTGGTTTCTCTCTAGGTTTCTTTTTAACTCTTCACTTTTGCCAATTGGTAAAGTTTTTTCCTTGCCGCTGTCGCCACTGGCTTGCATGGTTGGGGATCTGTAGAGCTGCGCATCGATGGAATTGCTCTTCAGTGTTTGGACTCTCAGTAGTGATTATTAAACCACACTGAACTGAGCTAAACTGAACTGAACTTAAACACTGAAAACTGAACTGACACTGTTTCAATTAACTATAATCTTGAATGTGAAGCTGCTTTGACACAATCTACATTGTAAAAGCGCGATAGAAATAAAGGTGGATTAAATTGAATTGAATTGAATATTACTACTCAAATATGTTTTTCAAAAAGTTTTGATGGGCTGCACGGGTGCTCAGTAGTTTGCCAAGTCGCCTCACAGCAAGAAGGTTGCTGGTTCGAGTCCCTGCTGGACCAGTTGGCATTTCTGTGTGGAGTTTGCATGTTCTCCCCATGTTGGCGTGTGTTTCCTCCGGGTGCTCCGGTTTCCGCTCACAGTCCAATAACATGAGCTATAGGTGAATTAGATTAACTAAATTGGCCATAGTGTATGAGTGTGACTGTGAATGTGAGAGTGTTTGGGTGTTTCCCGGTGCTGGGTTGCAGCTGGAAGGGCATCCACTGTGTAACACATAGGCTGCAATAGTTGCCAGTTCATTCCGCTATCTATCTATCTATCTATCTATCTATCTATCTATCTATCTATCTA
>CAIGQZ010004625.1:1982526-1998917 GCA_903798205.1 Danio tinwini
AAAAAAATCAAGAATTGTGTTGTTTCAGCTTATTGTATATAAGTAGTTTGAACAAACAGCAAACGTCAATTTTTTTAGTCTTGAAAAAAGTATTTCTGTGCATTTTCATGAGTATTTTTATTTTTATCAGCCATGTGTTGCTCTCAGATAATTCATTTGGTGCTTAAGATAAAAAAAAAATCATCCCAACACAATATGTTTCATTGTAAAATGTGTAAATGTAGTGTGGGATGGATGCTTAAATCGTTTAGTGATGCGTCTGGCATTAGCATTAACAAATGGACTTTTAATACAACGCATCAGTCTGAACTCTTTTTGACTCAAAGCATAAGGTCATTTGGCTTTGGGACTACAAAAAAAAGATAATTGTGTTTTATTGAGTGCAAATCATTGGTGTCCATTTCTGCCAGAGCTGCACTTAAGCTCTGAGGCAAATGACGAGTAGTATGTGTTCGTTTTTTTGTGTGTTATTTCATGCTGACTTGGTTTCCATATGTCTGCGTCCTCCAGGGTAAACTTAATATTATGGGTAATTAAATATAGGGGCCAAAGAGTCATATACATTAGACGGCACATAAACTTAGGCAATATGTCACATACAGAAAGGATATTTCCAGTAAGTTTCCACTATTATTCAATTTTGAGTAAAAAAGTACACTAAGAAATTAATGATTGTTTTAAAGGCTATGCAGTTTTTATATTGTTATTTAGCATATTAAAGGACCTCATTTCAAAAGCAGTGCTCAATAAATACATGTTGTTGTTTCTTAGGAAATTACTATGTAGTGTTAATTAAATTTTTTATTTAATAAAATATTTACTTTTAAAATAAATTAAATTAAATTAGCGACGTTAGCAATTAAATTTGTAAGTTTTAATTAAATTTGATTTATAATTAAATAAAATATTTACCTAAATTAAATTTGTGACGTTAGCCATGCAATATCAATTATGTATATAAGCTTTAATTTTCCTGAAAAGGGGTAGAACAAAATAATATAATTATTAAAAATGTTTGTTCAAACAAGAGTGACACGGTGGCTTAGGGGTTAGCGCTGTCGCCTCACAGCAAGAAGTTTGCTGGTTTAGGTCCCAGCTGGGCCAGTTGGCATTTCTGTGGTGACCCCTGATTAATAAAGGGATTAAGCCGAAAAGAAAATAATTAAATTAAATTAAATTAAACTAAAAATCATTTTTTTTATTAAATTAAATTAAATTAAATTAAATTAAATTAAATTAAATTAAATTAAATTAAATTAAATTAAATTAAATTAAATTAAATTAAATTAAATTAAATACATTAGCCATGCAATATCATTTATGTACAAGCTTTCATTTTCAGGTTAGACCAAAATAATATAATTACTAGAAATGCTTGTTCAAACTAACATTTGGACACTTGATTATGTTGAACATTATTATTTCTGTGCCTAACGGATCTGATCAGGTATTTATGATATCTCCGGGACATTTCATGCACTTGCAATTGTAAACATTTGCACTGCATTATTATTTACGATGTATCACACTCGTCCGCTGCTTCAGTACAATATCTGGAAGTGTAACATAGCAACGTTTGTTTTTATGGTGCGATGGTGATATTTACAGTCTGATCTTCAGAGATGTCAGAGTCTTAATGTGGTCTTATTGGGTCCAGATGTGCTGCTCAGAGAGGTACGTGTCAGCATACAGCTGCGCTACGCTTTAATTTATGCCTCCTGAATAACGCCAGACATTTTTGCTTTGGAATATGGGAAATAGCTTTGGAAAATGAGCTCAACTTTCACTCCCTTCCCTCTAGTGCTCCAGGAGCAGATCTGCACTCGAGTTTTACAATGCTTACATTGAGTGAAATCGAGTTAATTGGCTGATTTTGAGGATGTTTGTTCAAAAATGTTTTATTATTGTCATTTGACTGAAGAATATAGAAAAAGTTAATGAACAACAGATGCTGAGAGGCAAGTGTGAACCCAAATCTGGCCCTCATTTATTTATTTTTTATTGAATGTAATTGATGTACAGTAGCAACAAACAAATGAATTATTTTTTGTCTTATAGTATAAAATATAGGTCACACTTTATAATAAGCTCTCATTAGTTAATTCATTCACTAACATGAGCAAATTTTGAACAATACTTGTACAGCATTTATTAATTAATGATAGTTCAACATTTACTAATGCCTTATTAGCATACAAATTCATGCTTTGTAACTTTAGTTAATGCATTGTGAGTTAACATGAACAATGAACAACTGTATTTTCATTAAAGGTGCCATATACTGCATTGGTTCAATAAGTTGAATTGTTCTCTGATATCAACATAGTAGTTTTATGGATTTGGTAAGTAAAAACAAATCTCCAGAATTGGTTTTATATGCTTATTTATTACTCCATAAAATACCCCTAGAATCAGAAGGTCTATAATTGACTAAAAGAGACCGATAGAGATGTATCGCATTGTATTTATAAGCTATAATGTTGAAGAAAACACAGCCAGGAATTAATCAACCTCTGCATGAACAGATGACAGCTGAGCTGAGCGATTCAGCAGTCTAAATGTGCTTGTTAAAACATACACATCAAATTTCACAGTGAACATGATAACTTAACAAAAGATACAATTAAACATACCTTACGCCTCTTCGGAGTGGAGCTGAATAAATGTATAATCTGTAAATCTTGCATTTTGCGTCCTGATGTGAGTTTAAACATGTCCCAGTTGTTACTCAATAACACATAGTAAACAATCAGAGCCTTCATGTCATTTTTTTCAAAATAAAAGTTAGACATAAGTTAAATATGAGCTTAAAAATAATTAGGGGATGGAAATGATTGTTGTTGTGTCACTAGAAAACATTGTGGCTTATCAAATGCAGCCTGAGGCGTGCATTTTAAAAATCTTAGAGCTACATTTGAGACTGTGTTCTCTTGATGATGTTGTTGCTCGTCACGTCTCGATAAATGACCTAAAGTAGGTCTACATGCAAATGATAAGGCCGTGGCCCATGAGTAGGCCCACACGGAATCTGCGTGCGCAGAATTCCGCAGATTTTTAGCCCATCATTATTCTGTTTATTTACTTGAGTAAATGTGTGTAAATCTAAATTTATTCAGTTTTTAAATTACACATATTTCACATATTAAGGTTTTAGTTATGAGACTCCCAAAATAATTCCACAGAAACCTGCAGATTTTTACCAAAATTCTCCGCAGAAATTGCAAAAACGTCCGCAGATTAAGCTCACCATCGCATCATCACAAAACGATTAAAATGAAGACAACCAAAACAAACAAATGACAGGTTACTGTACAGCATTACATTTATATGTTTATACACACAGTCCCATGTATTATTATTCATTATATTTGTTTACTCGCCAACCAACTGTTGTCATCGTGCATTGAGTGGTCTCGCCACTAACGGAGGAATGACCCTGCGCACCATCAATAATATAAAACCACATAAATTTTCCAGTAATAACTCGGTATAAATGTATTTTATAACATCCTCGTTTTGATTGACGCCGACAAACATTCAGCCTAAATGCTCTGGAGAAACCTAAAACATATTCATTTTTCCCTAGGCTATCTGACACTTAATAGGTGATTTTCCTTTATTTAAGAGAATAATTTAAGGATGTTGCATATTATTCAGTTATCTTAAGTCAAGGGTGTCTAAACTCAGTCCTGGAGGGCCGGTGTCCTGCCTAGAAAGAGCTTAAATAGCTGGTTTAGGTGTGTTCAATTGTGGTTAGAAGTAAAATATGCAGGACACCGGCCCTCCAGGACCAAGTAAAGGAAACCGTTAAGTGTTTCAGGACATAAGAGCAAGTACTAAAATATAGGCTATAGCCTATATTTCGTTGCGCTCAGCAGCTATAATAAAACTCTACACTTAAAATGATTTTTTTCAAATTTTCCATGTCATATAAAAACATAAACACTTATTTGAGGACATAGAACACATTTTTTCCCAATCCGTTTGTAAAGCAGCACTGCGCAGGACTGGATGACAGAAGAGAAGGTAGTATCTGCTGGTTTCACTCACCCAAAAAATGCTCTATTTACACGATTTGATTAATATAATCGTATACAAATACTTTATAAATAATATTTCAAACCTCCTTTGTTGTTTATTGTTTTTAGAAAATAATATTTTTTTTCAGATAGGTCTTTGTAAAATTAAAGTTCAAAATGGCTTGGTTTAATGGTTTAATTTGTTTTATAAATTATTATAGCTTTTGTTTTCAAGAGTTCACACTTAGCAGATGATTGATTATAAAGCTTGTTTGGCTAGCTGTCCCAGGAGAGAGCCCTGAGCTCATAAGATTCTCGAGCCCGGGGCTCCCTCCCGTTTGCAAGGCGAGAGGGGAGTTTAAGCTCAGGTAGATCTCGAGAACTCCCCTGCAGTAGTAGCTAATAAACAGATAGTGATTGCTCTTAAGATATAACTACTTACTAGGAGCATGTCTATGGTGGCGATTTGGATTAGTCAATTAACTTAAGTTGCATGTTTTTGGACGGTGGGAGGAAACCGAAAAACTCGGGGAAACCCACGTGAGCACGGGGAGAACGTGTAAACTCCACACAGAAATGTTGGCTGGCTTGGTAAGGACTAGAACCAGTGGCATTCTTACTGTAAGGCAACAGTGCTAATCACTGGGCAACCGTGCCACCCATCTAGGAAAGGAGGAGGAGTAGGGGTGGAAAGGGGGGTTCTTCAAAACGAAGATGGCTGTCATATGCAACTTAGGGTATTTATAGTGGCTTAGCAATTGTCTGATTGGTGAATCATAAATTGAATAATGCAGGACCGGCTGCAAGCAATCATAAGCACGTGATCCTCATGAAATTAGTTTATAAATAAACTTCACTTATATTGGTTTATTTATTTAATGTGATTTTATGAAATCAGATATTTGTAATTCTTTAAACGATTTCAATATAGGCTATTTTATTTAGATATGACACTATTGTGTTGAGCCTATACTAAAGTGGACATGTAGTTTGTAAAGTTAGTTTTATGTGTTTCTGTTGTATTCATATTTTGTATTATCTCCAAAATAAAGAGTCCGGTCTCTCACACACATGCATCTAAACGTGCACGTTTCATGCACAAATACACCATTTAAACTTGACAAAAACTCTGGACAACTGAACGTTACTGGCAGCTGTGTCTTTAATATGGTTTAAAGATTATTATGCATTATTGAATCAGAATCAGAATCAGTTTGATTCTGATTCTGATTATTGAAATATCAAGGAGGACACAGCAAAGAAATATCACTTATAAAGGAAGCCCTGCTTTGGTCCGATCAGGCCCCGGAAGTGACAGTGGAAATGCGACTGGCCCTGGCACGCTCGCTTTAGGCTTAATAGAGGAAACGTGGTTATTGACATGCTGTCCATCAAGGATTTACACTCCTCAGAATTTGCAAGAGAATGAGGAAACAATCATGTCTGAGGCTAAGGGTATGGCCATTTCCATGTACTGATCTCTTATTATTAGACCATGCCTATATACCCATATTTTCTTTATAGGGCACTGTGAATGTTAACTAATACTGTAATAAAAAGCACATGTCTTGGGCCTACATGAATGTTTTAAAGTAATAAAATATGTGTGAAATATTGTTCCATCATCATTTAGCATAGGGACATATTTACTGTATGTAAAAATTAATTATGTTTATTCTGAGATGTACATATAAAAAAAGATAAAAGTATTATGCTAAATTTTATTATGTTTTAAATTAAAATTCATATAACTGATGACAAATTGCTTAAATCTAGTGCTTTTAAAATATAGAGGCAAAGTATAAAGATTTAAAATGACCACTAAACAGTATTTCAGGGCTGCGGAGTCATTATATTTGCTTTCAAAAGTCAAATAAAATGAAACAGGACACATCCTAATGCCCTTTCAAAGTCCAGTTTGATGGCTTTTCTTCCATCTTATAGGACTTCATAAATTTTGCTTTAAAAAAAAAATCCCATGCAGACAGATTGAGGGTTGATTTTCAACCACTAGGCAATACATGGTCAAAACAGGCAAACATCTGACAATCACATTATCTGAAATAAAGCCTCAACTTATGTTCTGTTCACGCCATTAAATTGGTCGTATCATGAGGAATCAAATTTCCTTTTATCTTTCAGACAAAAGAGTTCATTGTGGGGCTAAAACATAGTGTAACCCTCACATCTCCAAACTTCACCACTGAAATTGGGCTGAGAAACATTCCTGATATTAAAGTCGCCATGAAGAGAAAGTTAAGATTCTCCTTTTTTTTTTCAACTACTCACTTGTAACTTTTCTGAAATTAGAAAAATGCATGATTACATCCGTTGGGAAGCAATTGAATTGTTGGAAGATTGATGAATTGATGAAGGCAGATCAGAAATACACACAATAGCCTAAAGCAGTGGTCCTTAACCACTGGGCCGCAGACCAGTACCAGTCCATGGATCAATTGGTACCGGGCCTCACAAGAAATCATTATTTATTTCCATTTTATTTATTATCTAAGTCTGAACAATCTTTTATTTTGAAAAGTCTTTTAATTTAAAAAATGACCGTTTTCTCTCAGTTACAACTCGGTCACATGAGCGCCCAAATTTAACCCACAAGTAGCAAAATGAGTAAGAAACAGACGTCTTAGGATAGTTTATTTGCTAAGAGGAAAAGGCCAGTGAAGGATCTACGAACTGCCAAGGAATTGATCGGGAACCCATTTGTCAACAAATCAGGTGAATCCACTATGACTGTGCAAGAAGATCAACTGCTGGAGATTCCAAATGATGGCAGGCTTTTAGGGGCAATTCGCATATCATGTCTTTTCTAGAGTTTGCACAAGTTTGTTGTTTTAAATGGAGGCACGACCCCCCCCCCCACGTCTGCTGTAATATTGTCAAGCATTGACCGGTCTGCAGTGATAAAAAAGTTGAGGATCCCTGGCCTGATAGCAGAAGACTGATAGCTACGCCATTACTTACTGATAGCTCCACCCTAAACAACCGATAGCCCCGCCCTAAAGGCATTCCATGTGAAAGTTATGGTATTTGATAAAATACTATGAGTGTTTTATCAAATACTATTTTTTTTTTCTGAAAGTTCAGCAAAATTCAGACTAGTGGAACTACCAATTAACTGATCAGCACTATTGTGTATGAGATTATAGTTATTAGAACTTTTGAGAAGTTGAGAAGCTCTTAAAAGAAGAACCATTTGTTTCTTAGTATGAAGGGCACTTTAATGATCTAAACAACACTTTTAGACATTTTTTATGGAATAAAAAAGTTTAAAGGAGTCCTTTTATGCCCCTTTTTACAAGACATAAAATAAGTCTCTGATATCCCTAGAGTGTGTATGTAAAGTTTCAGCTTAAAATACCCCACAGATATTTTTTTTTTTATAACTGCCCCTTTTAGGAGCCAATCCCACCAAACCAAACACCAAACACACTTTTTTGTTCTGAAAACACGTTTATGTTGCTAGTTTAGCTGTTGATCTTGTTATAATTGTAATATCTAATAATATTGTGATATTCAAGAATTGTAAAGTCATACAACTCTAGATAACTCAAAACGGCGACCACTAGCCTCTATCTTCAAAAGTCTTTGTAGTCGTTTTGACAACACAAACACTGTAGTCACCTCAACGGAAATCCCGTCTCTGCTTTCATTTGATTGGAGAATGAAAAACATGCAAGTGACGTAATGCACTTTTTCCGGTCAGAGTTCGCTATTTTTCAACTGCGAGCACAGAGCATGCAACAGCAAAAATGCGAGGCGAGCAGGCGAGCACATAAGCAGAGCGCAAAACACTCGCGGACGTTGGTAAACCATTTGAAATATGCATGTTTGGTATGATCGGCTCCTTAGGCTTTAATGCCAATTGTACCATTTTGGTGACTGTCACTTTAAATTCAAATTAGATTGTGCTCTTTTCAAATGAGGGTGGAGTCACAAACATCTATGCATCAGCATAGCGGTAGATTAAAAACAGGACTAACGTTATCTGTAAAAAACTGAAAATGTCAAAATAAATAGAATACAGAATAAGGCAGTCATCTGTGCATCCTAAAACTCCACTTTTATAATGCTAATTAGCATTATCTTTGACAGGTACAGCATGGAAACTCTAATGGCAGATGGCTGCTTCTCACTCACGGCTCTTTATTCTAATGAGGGAGAGATTGTCACTAATGGGCGGGGCTTTCCCCCTCTGATGACATGTACAAAGGGAGAATGTCAATCAAAGTGTTTCTGCAGACTGTTTTTTATCAAACGTGATTATAACAAATATAACCTAGGCTGGCTAGAGGCTGGCTTTATTCACACAGTTGCCACAAAATTGTGTTAAAACCATAGACTGTAAAAGATATGGACGTAGTATTCGTCACCTATAGGTTTCTAAACACTGCAAAAGAAGCTACAAGTAGGCGTGGCCAACCGTTGCCATCTTGTTAGCGCGTCATCGCACCAAATGCGGGATTCCAAACAAGGGCAAAGAGGCGGAGAGTGAGCGGAGCTACAGACGCATGCTTGATTCTCAGCATTTTGCTTAGACCTGGCTTAGACAGACTTTTTACTTTGGGAGAACGTGTAATACTTCATTACCTATGACTCGTTTGTATTCTGACCACACGTGCTTGGTTGTAGACTATATCAATAAAGTGTTTAGACTTTTAAAAACACTGTTGTAACACATTGAGCCACTAAACATTGTTCTTATGATGTTTTTCGACAGCAGGGAAAACGCGAATTACTATCAAACACTTCAGATATAGTCTGTGTTAGTAAATGCAAGGCTGCCTATAAAAATCCAACACTAACACTGTAGGACAACGCTTCAGATGACTGTTTTATAGCCTACAGCTAGTCAATCTGTCAGATTCTGGAGTGCATTACAGGTCTAAAGTACATTTAAATGATAAATGATCTCAAATAAAACAAATACATTTATAGAGATGGTATATAACCATATAATTTCACTTACCTGGGAAATGGAGGCAACTTGAACAGTTTGTAAGCACAATTAAGTCCACACAGCATGCCATATCATCTGATAATTGCAGGAAATAATTCCAAAAGGCAAATGACTGTGTAAAGAAACATTAACCAAAACAAAAATATGATGTATATGCCGAGCTCAGCGGCTAATTAGCTAGAATCAGCTGAGGTGACGAGACATAGACCAGCGAGGGCTTGCTGTCACTCAAGTGACCACGCTCTTAATTGTGCAAACTTAACATAACTTAATAAAAACAAATCGGATGAGTTATAAAAAAATTCACCCCCCTCACAGTTGTCATGAAGGGTAATCATAGCTATATGCACCAAAGCCATCGTTTGTACCAGGCTGTAAACATGTTTTTATCAGCTGTAAAAATGGCCAATTTACCAATGCAGAAAGAAAGCACTTGGACTTCCTGGAGCCAGCCCCCCATTGTCGATGGATTGTAGTTTTAGTTACTTCCGTATTGGCTTCCCGAGGGAGAACGGGAGGTTGCCTCTTGGTTAAAACCCTGTAAAAGGTTTTTTTTTTGCTTTTGATCCCGTTTAAAGGATCTTCCATCATTAAGAAGCATTTTATTTAAGAGTGAACTCAAACCTCAGTGCTGAAAAGTTCAGTTAGGAATAACTCTATCCATTTTGAAGCTGCTTGTTTTACGTTTCTAAACTGAGATGAGCTGTCAAACTAAATTACTGCGCAGAAAGTCACACACAAGTGCCTCTGTCATGAATGATCAGTGAGCGATGTTTGTTTGTTTCCCGTTCAGGAGTCTGAGCTGTCAGAGAATCACACTCCACAAGAACCTGTTCTGCTCGTATGTGCTCAACTCAGCCTTCACCATCGTCAACCTCATCACGGTGGTCAACAACCCCAAAGTAGTGCAGAGGAACCCGGTGCGTGACTTCACCTACACAGAGTTCATGATATCATTACTTCTGTTCTGCTGAAAAACACACAGATCCAAATAATAGATCAGAGGTGTAAAAAACAAACAAGTATTTGTCCTGGATTTAATCAAATCTTTGTTTTCTTGTTGCACTTCAAAGGTTTGTGGTCAGTATGGTTATTTTTGTGAAAGAGATTGATACTTTTATCCAGCAAACAGACATTAAACTTGACACAAAATACAGTAAAATTAATTGTTACAAGAGGTTTCTATGAAAAGTAAATCTTCCTTTTCATCAAAGAATAGAAAAAGAAAAAAGAATAGAAAAGTTTCCAAAGTAATATTAAGAAGTTTTAATAATAATAATAAGAAATGTTTGTGGAGAATTAAAGCAACATCAGCTTTACATCACAGAAATAAATTACAATAATTCATTCATTCATTTTCCTCCAACTTAGTCTCTTTTTTAATCAGGGGTAACCACAGTGGAATGAACCACCAACTTATCCAGCATATGTTTTACGCAGTGGATGCCCTTCCAGCCGCAACCCAGTACTGGGAAACACCCATACACTCCATCATTCACACACACTCATACACTACGGTCAATTTAGTTCAACCAATTCACCTATAATTTGGACTGTGGGGGAGCACCTGGAGGAAACCCAAGCCATCACGAGGAGAACATGCAAACTCCACACAGAAATGCCAGCTGGCTCAGCCGGGACTCAAACCAGCAACCTTCTTGCTGTGAGGCGACAGTGCTAACCCCTAAGCCACAGTGCTGCCTCAGATTGAAAATACAGATTTTAAAATGTAATACAGTTAGATTAGTTTTTGCAGTATTTTTTACTGGTTTTTGAACCAAAAATGCTAAGCATTTACTTGCTAAGCATAAAAATACAAAATCTTATCAAGAACAAACTTTTGACCTTTAAACCTTGATGATAATAATAAATTAAAATAAAATATTAACTGATAAGGTAAAATAAATAGATACAAATGTTAAAAGGAATCTCTTTGCAGCCATGCCAAGAAAATATTTCTCATATTTATTTAGCTTAAGTTAAAAACAAAATGTAAAGAATAATTAATAAAATATAATTCGCTTATACAGTTATTAATTAAGTCAGTTATTAGCCCTCCTGAATTATAAGCCCCCTCCCCCCTCATGTCTGTAAATCAAGTGGTACCTTGCCGCACAAGTAATCGTTAATTATTTTTGTTTTATTTATCATCTGAGTCTGAACAATCTTTTATTTTGAAAAATCTTTTATTTTGAAAAATCTTATTTTGAAAAATGACCATATTCTCTTGCGCTGCATCCGAAACCGTCTACTACTCAGTAGGTACTGCATTTGAATTTAAACGTACTACTCGGCCATTAGAAAAGTACGTGCTATACAGTATGAATGTAAGAAGTATGAATGGAATTCGGACATACTACGTCCGCCATTTTGTCATGGTCACGTGACCTACCTGCGTCAGCTACGTTGCTTCACTCCCATTCATGAATTCTCTCGCGGGGCACCATGGTATAGTGCAGCATGCATGGGATGCACACTTCAGAATCTCGCCGGAAGTAGTAAGTCATCCGGGTACTTCTCGCATACTGATTTTCGAATTCTATGAATTCGGAATTACTAGTTGGCTCGCATACTGATTTTAGCGTACTGTATAGTATGGAAGTATGTGGTTTCGGACACAGCCTTGGTTACATCTCTGTCACCTGAGTGCCAAAATTTACTCACAAGTTAGCAAAATTAGTAAGAAACAGACATCTTTGAAAAGTTTCTTTGCAAAGAGGAAATGTCCAGTGAAGGACCCACAAACTGCCAAGGAATAGATCAGCAAATATTAGTCAACAAATCAGGTAAATTCAGCATGTCTGTGCAAGAAGATCAACTTTTTTTACAGTATTATGATGGTTGGGCTCAGGGTTAGGATAGGGGTAGACTTTAAAAAATACAATTTATAGAGTAATTTAATTGATAATATTGTTATTGATGTCCTGTGCTCCTATTATTCCATATATGTTGCCATTCTGCATGGTGGCGCAGTGGGTAGCACATTTGCCTCACAGTAACAAGGTCAAAGGTTTTAGCCCTGGTGGATTCAGTTGGCATTTCTGTGTGGAGTTTGCATGTTCACCTCGTGTTTGCGTGGGTTTCCTCCGGGTGCTCCTCTTTCCTCCACAAGTCCAATAACATGTAGTATAGGAGTATGAATTGGGTAAGCTAAATTGTCAGTAGTGTATGTGTGTGAATGAGTGTGTATGGATGTTTCCCAGTGATGGGTTGCAGCTGGAAGAGCATCTGCTGCGTAAAACTTATGCTGGATAAGTTGGCGGTTCATTCCTCTGTGGCAACCCCAGATTAATAAAGGGACTAAGCTGTAAAGAAAATGAATGAATGTTGCCATTTTCCCAATACTTTAGTTTTTAACCATACTTTAGTTTTCTGACTTGTATTTAATGGCACTTGCGTCTTCCGTGTGCACCCATTTATAAGCATCTTCAGAATGCCACGAGTGCACGTAACAAGAACTGACCGATCTCAGACAAACACTGCAGTGCTTTTTTATTTTACCGGGTCGCAGTAAAATTGTCAAGCGTTGACCGGTCAACGGTGATAAAAAGGTTGGGGACCACTGCTGTAGATGGTTAAAGAAAAAAAATATTTTTATATTAAAATAATATTGAAATTAAAAGGGTTTTTTAAAAATTTAAAACTGCTTTTATTCTAGCCACAATGAAACAAATAAGTTTTTTTTTCCAGAAGAAAAAATTATTATAGCAAATACTTTATACATATTTGAAAAAGAATAAATAATTCACAGGAGGGCGAATAATTTTGACTTCAACTGTACATCCGACAAACAGCAACAATTGAAACTATAAAGAAACCTACAGTAGCACTCAGAATTAAAACTATGGTTAATTTCATCTCCTAATAAACAATAAATAAATCAGTTTCCAGCCAGGCATTAGATATGGATTTCACAATTATGAAGAAGCACATATTTGGGTCACTTCAAAACGATCCACCATTTAATTCTCATTGTATTTTCACAGCGTGAAGTCTTTGCTCGGAATATGATCTTTTCAGGTTTCGCTCTCTATGGAGGAATGCATAAATCTGCCGCGCTGGAATGTTCTGCATGATCTAAGAGGTGTGGTGAGGAGATGTGCTTCAAGAAAAACATTCACTTTCAGCTACTGTACCTAATGTGAACGAGGACAATTACCTATTCTTTTTTCACTGATATACCAATATTATGAGAAAAAACATAAAAGTGAGACATTATAAAATGGTTTTCACCCACGTCTTGGGTTTAAAAGCACTCTGTAATTATACATAAGATTGGAACAAGTACTTTTAGACTTTCACAAAGACAATAATCATTCTTCTTTCTCGTCTAAAAGATGCATTATCACATTCGCCAGACTCCTTTGTTAAAAAACCATACTGCGCCTGTCAAACGACCATCCTTACGCTTTCTTCAAATGATGTCTGTTTTATGAGCTCTGAGTAATGCAGATGTCTTAAACTGTGCATTCTTTGGGAGGCGGGGTGTGGGCGCGTTCTCTATGCTTAATTTACGGTATCCTTGTTCATCCTGGAGAACAAGCTCCTTCTGTTTTTTCCACCATCTCAAGCACTCAAATGCATTTTCGGCCTCAAGGAGAAGAGGTTACAGAAAGCTATACCCCTTCTAGTTTACACTTAAACCCCCATTTCTGACACAAGCTAGGCTTTATCTGGACATAAATGGCATTGCATCTGAAGGACGTCTGAATGAAAGTAAAGCAGAGCTGACTTCTAAAAGGGAAATGTGTGGAAAATAAGACATGAGGAGTTGCCGCCAGTTGCGTGGGTGCATGGAGCTGTGGACATATGGTAAAAAGTTAATGTGGTTGACTGACGTGTTGTTGTGTGATCCAGAGCTCAGCAGTCTGAGAACAGACACTTTGCCAACGTTTCTAATTAAAACTGCACACATGTCATAATGAAGGAGCCATGCGACTCAAGTATTTAGAGGACAGGAGCATCCAGGCAATGTTAAAGTGCAAAAACAGCTATTCTGTACTGTAGGTATATGTGCAAATGTCACACTGGATGGTTCCTTTTAGGTTTACGATTCTGCATGGTATTAACATGCAGATTCAGTAATCTGAGACAATCCCAATTCTACACCTTTGCCCCTTAGTTTAAGTGAATGGGTCGGTATGTCCCAATTCTCTTTAGCTTGGAGGTTTAGGGGTAAGAGGAAGGGCAATATAGCTCTGAAAACTTAGATTTTGTCAATACCACACTAGAAAAAAAACAAAGGGATATAAGAATTTTACCTGATTACACCAGCTACATGGCTCCAAAACTGAGCAATAGACCTACAACTGTAAAAGAAATGGGCACTAATAAGTATTTTTTACTACAAACATGATTTAGTGAAAAAGTGAAAGTAGTGACGTGGCCAAATACAGTTATCAATACTCAGAATTTGTACTCTGCACCTACAATCCTTTCCTATGCCGGGACTCTTTGAGCCCTATCATACACCCGGTGCAATAAGGCGAAAGACGTGTATAATGCGATTTGTTCTTATTTTCAGACCAGCGCAACTAATTTTCATGTTTTGCGCCACATTGTTTAAATAGCAAATCCATTTGTGCCACTTTGTGGACTCATGGGTGTTCCGGTCTAAAAAGGAGGTGTGTTAAGGTGCATTGTTGGTGCGTTGCTATTTTGAAGAATTGAAATATACCGCACCATTGACCAACTAAAATCTGATCTTAAGTCCAGCGCAGATCGCGTTAGTTCTGCACCTATGGTAGTCCAAGCGCTTACACATTGCTTAATATGAAAAAACATATGAAAAAATTTGAAGAATTAAAATGTTACAAAAATTATTATTTTCTACATAAATATATAAAAACCACTGCCTCCATGTCGTCTTCATGTTGTGGGCCTTTTTCAGTTTATTCATGACAACTTGCTTTTGTATAATATTATTATTATTCATATTATTTATTATATGTACATTTATATTTGTTTTAATAAAAACAAGTTTAGATTTGTCCATCTGTCTGGTTTTGGAGACGTCTGCATCATGTGGGGCATATGAATAGGACGTGTGTTTGGATATAACTCAGTTTTTTGTGCACATTAATATTGTTCATTTAATCATTTGCTGGAATTAGAACTGAATTTAGAAATAGTTTTAAAACAAATCTTTGCACTTAGACTAAATTAATTATTTAGAATCATGGATGTCTTCAATGGAGTACAAACAACACCCTTTCCTTACCCCACGAAAGTAAAGGAGTAAAGTAAAGAGAAAGTAAAGAGGCCAAATGGAGGAGGCTCGTTCTTTATCCTCGCGCTGCAGATGCTCTGTTTAACTGTTTTCTCGCTAGTGAAGTGTTCAGTTTTTTCACTTACAAAGTCCGCCATGTAAATAGCAAATGTGCCATGGCGCGACACAACTGAATCTTAAAGGGAATAAGAGATGAGACTCTGATTGGTTTATGCTCAAAACACACCCATAACTCATTACGAGAACAAGCACAACCATGTTAGACCATGTGCCAAGATGCAAAGTGTATTTTCCATCCTTAAAAAAGCAAAAATTGCCTTCAATGCTTTTGTGCCATGCACTTAGGACTTTACGCCTAGATATTTAAAATACAGCTCTTTAACTCTCTAATCTTTGTTAAAGATCATATTTTCTGTCAGTAGGTAAAAAGTATGTGGGCTTTTCTGCTTGTTTAAATGCATTCAGTAGCATGAGTGTTTATGCTACAGATCAGATGCATTTCAAAGTACCTCTGCACTTAAAAATGGGAAATTAACTTCAAACTTGACATCAAAAAACATTCCAAAACTACAAACCGATTTGTTGTGAAAACCTTTTAAATCCACAAATTGATGCCCTTTTTATTCATCTGAAAGCTTCAATTCTAAACTCCAAATTCACTTTATATTGTATGCCAATTAGATGACAATTTAATCAAATTGGCATCTAATTGGCATATAATTTAAATTACAGTAAATGGTGTCAAAAACACATAAAAAAAGATAACAGTGTCTTTGCATCTGCAAAGATAAAATAAACTGCCATCAAAATATCCTTTTTTCATAAATATCAATTTAATTAGCATGACTTTATAAGCATTTCCTAAGTCCACTCTCCAGTATATACCTTGGCCAACACAGAAATATTGGCTCAACTAATAGTGTGAGCTTGAGGCAGATTCTGGAACCTGATTTAAGCTGTGATCTTTGTTAGTTTAATAAAAAAAAATTATTATTTTATTGACCACATGTACTCTAGATGATAAAATGTTTGATAAAACAAAAATTATAAAATATATTAATGTTTTATATATAAAAATGAGCTTGATGATTGGATTCAACTAATCAAATAAGATTCTTATTTTATATTATATTATATTATATTATATTATATTATATTATATTATATT
>CAIGQZ010004625.1:2002879-2013901 GCA_903798205.1 Danio tinwini
ACAGCTTGACGTTGTGTGGACGTTACCACTATGACGTCTATCAGACGCTAAATTTTGGTTGCCATATCTGACGTATAAATGTCAGTATTTCACATCAATATGCCGTTGGTTTAAGATGTTGGCTTGACATTGAATTTTGGCCATTTTCCAACACAACCTAAAATCAACCAAATAACAACGTTATTGATGTTACAGTTTGACATTGTGTAGACTTTACCACAGTGACGTCAATCAGACATTGGATTTTGGTTGCCGTACTTGATGAAATAATGTCAGTATTTGAAGTCAACATGGCGTTGGTTTAAGATGTTGACTCGACGTTGATTTTTGGTAATTATCCAACACAACCTAAAATTAACATAATATTAACATCTAATGATGTTACAGCTTGACATTGTGTGGACTTTATCACTATGACTTCTATCAGATGTTGGATTTTGTTTGCCATACCTGATGAATAAATGTCAGTATTTGATGTCATCATGGCGTTAGTTTAAGACGTTGGCTCGACGTTGAATTTTGGTCACTTTCCAACACAACCTAAAATTAACCAAATATCAAATCATTGCTGTTATAGCTTAAAGTTTTGTGGACATTACCATTATGACATCGATCAGACGTTGGATTTTGGTTGCCATACCTGATGAATAAATGTCAGTATTTGACGTCAATACGTTGGTTTAAGATGTTGGTTCAACGTTGAATTTTGGTCAATTTCCAACACAACCTAAAATCAACCTAATATTAACGTCTAATGATGTTACAGCTTGGCGTTGTGTAGATGTTACTATGATGTCTATCAGATGTAAGACATTAGTTGCTGTACATGACAAATAAATGTCAGTATTTTACATCAATATGCCGTTGGTTGAAGATGTTGGCTTGACGTTGAATTTTGGTAACTTTCCAACACAACCTAAAATCAACCAAATATTAACGTCAATTGACGTCATTATTGGACATCAAAGCAACATTGTCCTTAGACATTGGCTACACATTGATTTTTGGTCACTCGACATCACAATCTAAATCTAACCTAATATTAACAACTTATGATGTGATGTGCCTGCTGGGATCACTGGAGAAATATTTGGAAAAGCATAAATATTTCACAGGAGGGCTAAACTAAAAATATTGCCCTCAACGGTATATTGACCATATTTTTCCACCTACAGTGTAGGACAGTGGGGGTCTCGAGTCATTGCTATTTTAGGGGTCGTGGGCTGGGAAACCTTGACATAAAGCGCCAGTTTCCTTCATTCTCTCTCCTTCTCTCCTTCCTCAGATCAGCTGCAAGGTGCTACACTTCTTCCACATGTACATGCTGGGCTGTAACTATTTCTGGATGCTCTGTGAAGGGATTTACCTGCATACACTGATCGTGGTGGCTGTATTCGCAGAGGAGCAGCATCTGCACTGGTATTACCTTTTAGGCTGGGGTGAGTTTAAACACAGCTCCATCTGTCAGCAAAGACCACATTGTAAATATGAACGCCCTCCGTATTTTGCGAAGCACGAAGCATATCGTGACCTCTTTTCATAGGCAGCTGTTTCATCAGTCTACGCTCCGTAATTTATTGGAAACATTTGCTCACGGTCACGTCCTCCTGCTCCATAAACACTAAACACTGTCGCCCGGCACAAACACTTGTTTAAAGACTGGACAAATCAGCTAATCCAGAGAAAGGGTGCAGTGTGCTGGATGGTTGAGGTCATGGTTTATTTCACATTCTGATGCAGATTAGTGTTCTTCTTGCTGACAGTTTTATTATGGCGCTTTATTGAAGATTGGGTCCAACTGTCTTGTTTTGCCTGTGCTCAATGTTAGCAATGGACGAAGAAATTGGACAAAAAAGCCTTAAATTATGGAGTGTTATTAAAGATTGTGTGATAACCTTGTGCTGGATCATCCGTTCCCCAAAGGGAAAGAGGACAAGCCTCAACCGTCAGGAGAAAATCTCCTAATATGCCTTGCGGCTGAGAATATGCAAAGCTGCTATGATAAAACGTTATATCATAACATTATATAAATATTTCACCCAAAAATTATTATACTAGAGGTCTTTATATTGTGACACTTTTTATTCATACACTACCATTCAGTTTGGAAAAATACTGATTTTTTTAAAGGGTAAAAAATAAAATACAATTATATATATATATATATATATATATATATATATATATATATATATATGTAATATCTTTTTCAAATATTCCCCAAATAATGTTTAATAGGGCAAAGGATTTGTCACAGTATGAGTAATACATATATTTTTTATTATAAATAAGTTATTAAAAGGGGCGACGCAGTGGCAAAGTAGGTAGTGCTGTCGCCTCACAGCAAGAACGTCGCTGGGTCGCAGGTTCGAACCTCGGCTGGGCTGGATCAGTTGGCGTTTCTGTGTGGAGTTTGCATGTTCTCCCTGCATTCGCGTGGGTTTTCTCCGGGTGCTCCGGTTTCCCCCACAGTCCAAAGACATGCGGTACAGGTGAATTGGGAAGGCTAAATTGTCTGTAGTGTACCCAGAGATTGGATGGTTGTGGCTGGAAGGGATCTGCTGCGTAAAATCGTGCTGGATAAGTTGGCGGTTCATTCCGCTGTGGCGACCCCCGATTAATAAAGGGACTAAGCCGACAAGAGAATGAATGAAGTTATTAAAAGTATTATATTTAGAAATGTTGAAAAAAATATACACATGTTTTGTGGTGAGTTGGATAAAATCTGTAATTGGAATGGTAATAGATCAAAAATTCTGACAAAAAAAAGATTTAATTCAAAATAAAAAAGCAGCTTTAAATGAATATCTCTAATTTGAAAATGGGAAGAAATTTAATTAAAAAAAAAAAGCGGATAGACAATTTTTGTTAGATATTGTAAAGCTTTCGGACAAATATTTTTTTTAAGGGATAAAAAAATGTAATAAAATAATATACATAAAGGTGACGCAGTGGCGCAGTAGGTAGTGCTGTAGCCTCACAGCAAGAAAGTTGCTGGTTCAAGCCTCGGCTGGGTCAGTTGGCATTTCTGTGTGGAGTTTGCATGTTCTTCCTGCGTTTGCGTGGGTTTCCTCCAGGTGCTCTGGTTTCCCCCACAGTCCAAAGTTATGCGGTACAGGTGAATTAGGTAGGCTAAAATTGTCTGTAGTGTATGAGTGTGTATGGATGTTTCCCAGAGATAGGTTGCGGGTGAAAGGGCATCCGCTGCGTAAAACATGTGCTGGATAAGTTGGCGGTTCATTCTGCTGTGGCGACCCCGGATTAATAAAGGGACTAAGCCGAAAAGAAAATGAATTTTTTTGAAAAAAAAAAATCAGACATGGTTAAAATGTATAAATTTTTAGACAGCACAATACCAATGTTTTAACTATGTTCAGAAATATATTGAATATATTTAATGGGAAAATGGGAAGAAATTTGATTAAACCTTCATACTGAAAAAATCTATAAGTTTTGGGGTGAATTGGATGAATCTATGGTTGGAAAGGGGATAGACAAAGACAACTTAGACATGGTAAAGATTTTAAAAAGTAAGGATTTTTAAAGGATGTATATATATATATATATATATATATATATATATATATGAATATAGTTAATTTGAAAATAATAAGAAATGTTATTAAACCTTAATTTAAAAAAAGATATGTTTTAGGGTTAATTGGGTAAATCTGTGATTGAAGTAATATAATAATACACAAACAAAAGAAGTGATCCTTTAAATTAATTCAAAAGTATCACTCAAGACATTTATAATGCTACAAAAAAATTGTTTATTGAATATTCCTGAAAAATGTATCAAAGTTTTCTTAAAAAATTAAATCCAAGAAAAATATGAAGCAAATTAAATTAAGATAAAAAATGTAAGCAATAATAATGACTTATTAGCATTAATTAAGCACCAAATTAGCAGTTTAGAGTGAATTGCGAAAACAGACTGCACAGATAACTGTAATAACACTGTACTTGCCTTGTTAATCATGTGTTTTTAATCATTCCAAACTAGTTTATGACTTACCCATAAAAGATGCAAATAAAAAGCTAAACAAATGTCCGAGCCACACCTTTTCATACAAATACCCTAAATAAAGCGACTGAAGGAGCAAAAACATCACAAATGTATCATAAAAGTAGCTTTTAAGATTGATGCACTATTTTCCAAGTCATTTAAAGTTATTAGATAAGTTTGGGTGAGAATCGGCTCATTATTCACTGATAATCGTCCACTCCAGAGCTCAACTCCTTTGATATCAAAGGCAGTTGTTGATTTAGCCTGTAGATGCAGAGCCTGTTCATCTCAAAGATTTGAAACGCTCCAGTAAATCAACTTTTGCATTTTCGCATGGCCACGGCTCGCAGTCTAATAACAGTTACACCGTTATCATTCATTTTGCATTAGAGCTACAATATTTCCTCTGACTAATGTCTCAATTCTCCTTTCAACAGGATTCCCCCTGGTGCCTGCATCCATCCATGCTGTGGCGAGGAAGAAATACTTTGATGACAAGTGAGTAATGTTCAGTGTTTTTCAGCAGTAAATACTGAAGACAGGCCAGGTTCAGTGGACAGTACGTCTGATATGGGATTTATTATATTTTTCCACTAGCTGCTGGATGAGTGTGGAGACGCATCTGCTCTACGTGGTTCACGGCCCCATTATGGCAGCTTTATTAGTGAGTCAGCGCCTTTTACGTTTATTTGCGTTGTCTTCAATTAAAGGGATCCTATTATATTTGTAACTTCCTTTAGTAAGTTGCTGAGCATGAAAAAGGTCTGCAAAGTTACGCATTTGTATGTTGCAATGCTATTTGTGGAACAGCGGACTCCATTGTAATACACAACATCACAATATCCTACACTGAAACAAATGATTCATTGGATTTACTAAATTTTTAAAGATAAGTGGTTGCAAAAAATTCATGTAGGCTGAATTTAAAGGGCACCTATTTTACCCCTTTTTCAAGATTTAAGATGCAGTTGAAGTCAGAATTATTAGCCCCCCCCTTTGGATTTTTTTTCTTCTTTCAATATTTCTTAAATGAACACAGAAAACTGAAAATTCCTCATCATTTAGGCCTATTCACCCTTAAATTGTTTCTTGATAGTTCACCCAAAAAATTTAAATGCACTATTTACTCGCTCTTTACTTGTTCCAAACCTTTGTGAGTTTCTTTCTTCTGTTGAACACAAAATAAGATATTTTGAAAAATGCTGTAAACCTGTAACCATAGACTTTCTTGGTATTTGCTTTTCTTACTGTGAAAGTCAGTGGTTACAAGTTTTCACCTACCTTTCAAAATATCTTATTTTGTGTTTAACAGTAGAAAGAAGCTCTTAAAGGTTTGGAACGAGTAAATGGTGAGCAAATAGTGAGTACAATTTAAGTTTTGGTGAACTATCCCTTTAAAACTGTTTATCGTCTATTTGGCTAATATAACAAACACAAAATCTTGAGCATGTTTAATGTTGAGGAAAACTTTTAATGCAATGTTACGTTCCAAGTGCTGCAAGTGACAAATCTTGCATTTAACATTGCATTAGAGTGCTTTCTGTTTAAATCGGATTATTGAGTCAATGACTCTGTTCATTCACAGTTAATCAAGCTTAATTGTGATAACTCGGTGTAAAATTAAAATCTGAATAGAGCATGTTGGAAAAATGCTGTTTATTTATTTATATATTTTTATGTTATAGGTCAATTTATTCTTTCTACTGAACATTGTACGGGTTTTGGTGACCAAACTGAGAGATACGCACCGAGCGGAGTCTAACATGTATATGAAGGCGGTGAGAGCCACTCTCATTCTGGTGCCCTTATTGGGCATTCAGTTCGTCATTATCCCTTGGCGACCGGAGAACCGCTTGGCGGGAGAGATATATGATTACATCATGCACATATTAATGCACTACCAGGTAACCCAGACTGAATGTTAACTCTTTCTATACTTGTGAAAGACAACTCAAAGTCATTGCTCATGCTTACATGTTTTCTGTTTCGCAAGGGTCTGCTGGTGGCAACCATATTCTGCTTTTTCAATGGAGAGGTAAGCAGATGGATATTTCCTCCAAAAATGCTAATTCTATTTACTGTCAAAGGGATAGTTCACCCAAAAAAGTCACCCAAGAAAATTCTGTCATCATTTGCTCACCATTTTCTTGTTTAAAACCTTTATGAACACAAAATATGATATTTATTTGGGGGGAAAAAATCTACAACTATTGAATTTCGTAGTATTTGTTTTTCCTACTCTGGATGTCAGTGGTTACAGGTCTTTAGACTTGAGGGTGAGTAAATAGCGAGTAAACCTTCATTTTTGGGTGAACTAAGTTAATATATATTTGCTACATTTTGTATAAACTTATTTATACAAAATTATTATATTCTATGGCCTATAGCCTACTTTAAATAAATCAACATATATATATATATATATATATTTGTTAAAATGCTTATTGTCTGTGGAGCGGAGTTAGTAGACCTGCTATATATTTTGATGGAAGAAAAAAAGCTTAGTATGAAAAAACAGCCTATGCCAGTTATTAAAAAGGAGTGTTTATTTTTTTGCAATCTAACATATTGTATTTATTTATTTAGTTAGTTTATTCTGTTTTTGTATACAACCCTGAAAGTTTCACAAGCAAAAATAAATAATGAACTAAAAAGGGGCGGTGATGAGGGTAATTACCACATCACCGCGGTTGACGTCTTATCATGGCAGTAATGCGGTTATCGTCACACACCTAGTGAATTGTGAGGCACACATGCACTGCATCCAAACATGATCTGCCAGTTTAAATGTTAAAATTAGGAATTACATTTGTCAGATAATCAGTTTTTATGAGGGAAAAGTCCAACCTGTAGGTTCAGGGTCAAAAATGAACAGAAGAATGTTGTGAAAATGAACAAAAAAAAAAAGATAAGAGAACAAAAAAATCCCTTCACATTTAATCTGAACTTTTACAACTGCTGACATTAAAACAAAGTGTAAAAATGAATGAAAAGTGCCAATTCCATATAGATCAGATTACATCTGCAGCACTGAGCCTTATTACAGTTTTTGTCATTGGCTTTGGTGCATCTGCATTTGGTTCTCACAACACTATTTACATTTTCACAACAGTTAATGCATTTCTCAAAACAATTAGTCATTTGTGCACATCATAATAGCAGTTTCTCATTTATTCCCGCAAATTGCAAATGCTTTTGGACATGCATCAATTGCTTTCATACAACTCTCTGCTGTTTGTAACATTATCATTTGCTTAAGTCATGTCAGTCAAAATGAACTAAACTTGTGGATGCTGAATAGTCATTCCATATAAAACTAATAGTCCTCATTTCATTACTTGAGTCATTACATACACAAATGTTGAACTAGTCAAAATCTGTCAAGAAAATGTAATAAATAATTTTAAATCTTTTTTTTCCTGAAAATGTCTTCTAAATTGAACAATTTCATGAATGGTTTACAGACCTGTGTGTGTATGTTGGTTCAGTTTCAATATGTACTGCAATATTGTTTACAGTTGTGCACAGCTCTACCCAAAAATACCCATATTATAATTGGCTTCACCACTCACCTCTCCACCAATCAGCTGGTGTGTGGTGTGCTGCCATCCAGGTGGATGCTGCACACTGGTGGTGGATGAGGAGATCTCCCCCCTTTGAGTGCCCAGAAAAGCGCTATATAAATGTAAGGAATTATTATTATTATTATTAGATAGACAGATATACAGATGGATGGATGGATGAATGGATGGATGGATGGATAGATGGATAGATAGATAGATGGATGGATGGATGGATGGATAAATAGATAGATGGATAGATGGATATATGGATAGACAGATACTGCAGATGGATGGATGGATGGATTGGTGAATGGATGGATAGAAAGAGAAAAAGATAGCTAGACAGACAGATGGATGGATAAATGGATATTAAGACATTTGCAGCTTTCGTTACTGCTATTATTCCTGTTATGGTGATAGTTATTGCTCATGGTGTGAAAAAACAATGTTAAATGGGGCTGAATTCAAGCAAAATCACCCCTGTGTGAAAGACGTGACCTTTGGGATAGTTTGACATTTTGTCAGAACGGCAGAATGCTAGTGGCTGGTGTTCAGGAAGTCATTCAGGCGTTCAGACGGTTTCTGGTTGAATACCTGGCCATGTTGTGCAACTGACACATCGATTCAGCCATGCTTGGTGTCATTTCCCTCAATGATCTGTCAGGAAGCACACATGATATACTTTTAAGGACATTTTGAAAACAACAGCAGACAGTGACCATCTATTGACCTTATCCATCACATACAGGCGGGCTCAGCCATTGTAATCATCTTGACTTGAGACTTCCGGTTTCATTTACTTCCATTAATTTCTAGACATTAAAAACAGCTCGTTATGCTGCTTGATATTTTCTTATTGTGTTATTCTACTTTTTATGTATAGTCATAAACACAATTGTTTGTAGAGCATGTAGTTTGTCTGTTTGTCCTTACCATTTATTATACCTAGTCATTTCAGTCATTTCTCCCATAGGCAATTTCTAAAACAATCGCAAAGACATGCGCACTTCCACATGGCAGAATTAACAAACATTTTTTTAACTGAAAATTCAGGACTGTAAGAAAAAGGTTGACATGTAATATTTGGAAATTTGAATTGCATATGCTGTGCAGTTGTGGATTGCATAACTGTAACACTAGCCAATAAACTTGACGCATTTGTTAGTCAGATATGAATAGGTAATAAACAGAAGATTTCTGTGATACTAATAAATGCACAATAACCAGGCTTATATTTTATATAATATATTTATCATTATTCATCATATTTGAACTAATTTAATACTTTTAAACTGATTAACTGTCATTCATGTAATAGTGAGTTAAATTTTTTTTTTTTTAGATTTTATACAATTCATGTACAGTAAATGCATTTGAATGCAAAAATAAAATAAAGCAAACTATTAGCATTGGAAAAAGTCCAGAATTTGTTTTTGTCTGACTGACAAATTTACATGAAATTACAAGTTTATTCATTTTAAACCTATTCAAGTCACATACTGTTGATAAATGTTTCCAGCACAGAAGTTTTAGTGTTAGTACACAGACTTTAAACATGGTATATAGATCATTGATAGAGAGTGTCCTCACATATAATATAGTTTCATGGTTTGGTAACACAACACTTAAACAGAATAATAAATTATTGCAAATTACTAATCAGGCAAATGAGATAACTGGTCACAAACAACTTTCACTGCAGGTTCTATTTGACTCCTTTATGGAAAAAACAGCAGTTGCGATTCATAAAGATAATACACATCCCCTTCACTCAGCATTTGAATTGTTACCATCAGGGCGCATGTTTAGGATTCCTAAAGCACAAAGAAATGCATATAAAAAGTAATTTATCCCAATTTCAGTTGTTTTAAATCGGATCACTGTTTGAAGGGGTGGTTGCCAAGAATGATTTGCAGTAGTTTGTATGGGGCTAATTTGGTTTTTAAACTTTTAACCTATGTTGTTGTCTTGATGGGTGTTGTTGTTGTGTGATTGTTGTATGTATGCAGTTGCTGTCTTGAATCCAGTGTCAAAGACAAATTTCCTTCTGTGCCAAACAGAACGGTATTAAAGTTTAAACTAAACTAAACTAAACTAAATAAAATAAGTGTTTTTAAAATCCTTAAATCGTGAGAATAAATCTTAAATTCTGACATGTTTTCACAAAATTATCGCACAAATGAAATTTTAAACTGATAAACCATAACTAATGCAAAAAATCTGATTTGTGAGATGTTATCTGAGCATTCATTCATTCATTTTCTTTTTGGCCTATTCCCTTATTAATCTGGGGTCACCACAGCGGAATGAACCGCCAACTTAGCCAGCATATGTTTTACGCAGCGGATGCCCTTCCAGCCGCAGCCCATCACTTGGAAACATCCATACACACTCATTCACACACACCCTACGGACAATTTAGCCTACCCAATTCAAATGTACCGCATGTCTTTGGACTTGTGGGGAAAACCGGAGCACCCGGAGGAAACCCACGCTAATAGGGAGAGAACATGCAAACTCCACACAACGCTAACTGACCCAGCCGAGGCTCAAACCAGTGACCTTCTTGCTGTGAGGAGAACGTGCTACCCACTGCGCCACCGTGCAGCCTGTTATCTGAGCATTCTATGAAAAAACTCTTGTTTATTGTTTATTTCTTAAAAACAAAAGTGTAAATTTAAATCAAGCTTCCATGCATATCTTAAAATTTGGCATATAATAGATAAATATCAAATATATATTTTAGAGATGCGCGGATCAGCTGAAATGTTACCCGAATCTGCTCCATACTAATCATCTATCTGCCACCCACCCGCAGATATTATTTTATCTGATGTATATATTCGCACCCTACCCGCACCCGATAATAATTTGAATTCTTTGTTTTAAGCGAGATGATAGGTCACCGTGGATTGTTCGTTATTAACAGCAGATTTAGCTTTTACATATACAGGAAAAAGATAACATAATGCTGTTATGTTTACTTGGCCTTTTTCTTTGCACTGTGAAAAAAAAAAAGATTAGCATCTGTGCCTGGATTCGGGCAATTTTGCCTCGCCTCCAAAACACAGGTAGCTGCACTAAATGAGTGTTCGCTTACACCGCTTGTTGCAGGAATGCACACGCTTCTCCTTGCAAGGTGCTGCAGTTGTATAAATAAGTGATCTTGTTTCTCCCAGAATGATAGCAGATTTTCCTCTGATCAATCCTCTAACTGAAAGTTGCACAGTACTCTTGCACTTTATCCATTATTTTGGGCGTCTCATCTTCACATTCTGCGAAGTCCACACTCTGCTTTTTTGCTGGCCAACTGCTATGACCCGCGACCCATAATCATAATGTATTTTTTTATTACCCGACCCGCAGATTATCCGCAGCGCCCGCGGATATAACCACCATCCACACAACACTAATATATTTAGAAAATATAAAGAAAAAAAAAAGAAAAAA